>WEIT01018247.1:1429-66274 GCA_013389985.1 Dryoscopus gambensis
AGATTTAATATTGCCATCTTACTGCTAATGGTTTAAATAAATTATTGGTATATAGATTCCCTTAGCTGTTTAAAAATAGCATGAGTATCTCCAATTATTCATGTTTAATGTTGCTCAGTGAATGAGGGTGAATCTTTGACCCTATTAATGCCTTGTTAGAAATGAGATGGATGTCTAGAATTTTGGAGATCACACAGTTCTACTACAGCAGCTATATAAGAGTACTTAGGCCACAAGCGTTATAGAATAATTAGAACCACTTAATGTTACGATTTTTTACTGGTACTAAACAAAAATTTTGAAATAGTCTTTGTATGTGTCTATATGTGGATGCACATGTACGTCCATGAATATAAAACAAGAGACATTTAAAGAACACCACACAAAACAAGGTCAGTAGAGGCCATTCAGTATCAAGACAATACTAAGAGAGACTATTGTTTGTTATATGTTGGAAAAGAAATAATGGCCTCCTTGTTGAAGGATCTTATAACTTGCTGCTGGGTGTTTCTTTTGACACTGTGCTTGAATTACCAAATGCCTAATTCTGTTAGCTTGGGTATAACCAGTAAAATCCCAATGCAGGCCTATGGCACAGGCAAGTTTTTTCACATTTCATATGCATTGTGGTAATTTGCAATAAAATATTCTTTCCTAGATCAAGTGCAATTTTTGTGTTTGATTCTCCTAATATTCTAATTCTATCAGGCTATCATTCTCCGAGCTATATTTTTTGATTGAAGTGTAGTTCACGAAGTGGCTTGATGTATAGAATTGTATCAAGCTGTGGAAAAAGCCAGATCTGTTTTGTAGCTGCTACTTTAGAGTTCGAACTGTAGTTGCAACCTTGGTACTGCTTTACATTTTGGAATCAGGGTTACAAAATTGTTCATATCCTCATTCTTTTATCTGTCCTGTCCTGCTAGGGATCCTTTAATTATTTAACACTTAGATCTGATCTATAAATATATGAGTATTCATGTGAAATTGTGTGATGATACAGATACGTGTTTAAGCAACTGAAGAGAATTACTAAATTCATTGACAGGAGAAAAGAACAACTAATTTCTCTCGTTTATTTGGTTTTTTTAAAGCTTTACCACTCCTGGTTATGATGATCAAATTCAGAAATGAAAATATTCTTTCCATGCTTGATAGAACTGACATCTTAGCTGTAGGAAAATGAATGAAAAAAATCTTGTACAGTATTGCTGGACTCACCAGGGAAATAAGCATATGTGACTTGCAAAACTGCAAAAGTTTTCTAACATTTTCTGTCTTCTCTCCACTCTTGATCCAGTTCCCAGGATGTTTAGGACTCCCAGGATGCACCTACATCACATGCAGGCATAGAAATCCCCCAGCAAGATTAAACTTTGCTGTAAAACCAAGTGGAAGGAGTAGAACTGTCCTGACTCCCAATTAAGAGGGTGCTCATTATTTTCCTAATTATGCAGTGTGCTGCAAGTGTTGATCCCCAATTTGACCAGTGTGAGAAAATTCATGTCCTCAGATTTTAATAAATGAAGGCAAATCCTAGTTTCATATTATGTCCTGCTCCACTGTCATTCTAATGATGAACAAAAAAAAAAAAATAGAAAGTATGAAGGAATTACTTACCTGTTAGGTATTTTGTGGAAGTAACTATGTTGCAAAGCAAGAATAACCTCCCAAAGAATGTTAACTAGCTTTGTAACTACAAACATTTTCAAACCAAAAAGTGCTTAGAAGGCATTTACTGGCATTTGTGTGGTCTTTTTTGTGTCTGTAACATAAAATTACAAAGTGAATATGATAAGAGTTCTTTTAAATGGGGCTTATTTCTTATTTTTTTAACTTACCTGGAATAAGGTAGCATTCATTTATCTTCTGGACAGGTATAAAAAGTATATCAAACACATCTGCAAAGGCTTACAAAATTTCTGTGCATCTGCATATTTCTACAGCACTGCAATTCAACAAGTAATTAATACTCTTGGCAAAGTAACTGGTTGAAGGGGTAATAGCTTCTGCTACTGAGAGAATACCTAATGTGGTTTTAGACTATAAATGAAGAAACATAGCTATCACAAATTTCATTATCCAATACTTTTCATATTTTCATTACATTTCATGTACTTTTAACCATTATAGCATGATAAGAGGTTTTATTTTCTTAAGACATTAATATTTATGCACTTTCATTATTGCCAGAAAGCCAACCTTTTCTCAACAGTCAGATGAGATTGTCTCCAAATTGTTGAACTACAACATTAGTTCATTTATTGTTAATAGAGCTCATAAATACTCATGCCATCCAAAATAGCCTTAAACAGTTTCACTTGAGCATGATCTGAATTCTTTTTTTCCCTGGGGAGTTCTATTTTCTGGTATACAATTATGTGTCATCAGCTGTGACTGGAAGAACTCTACTCCACCCCATTTCTTACAATAAATGACAGATATTATAGCCTAGAGCTAGTAAAATATTTGACTAACTAGAAAACAAAAACAAGCAACATGGAGTGGTTATTATTTCTGACAAAAATATTACTAGATCACTAATAAACTTTTTTAAAGTATGCTTTATATAAAATTTGAAAGACTGTTCTTGAAAGAGATAGAGTCCAGCCAAACCCCACAGCAAATTTAAAGTCATTGCAGAGAAGAATGTAGTGACCTTTAAAAATATTTGAACTGTGAATTATACTAGCCCTTGTATATATGAATGAACAGATTCATAAATAGCTAGAGAAAACATTACCCACAGCTGTATACTCTGCTCCTAATTTGGAAGTTTGCAATCCTTTGCAATGAGAGCAAACCAGAGACTCTTAGAAAGAAGGAAATTTTCACTTGGGCTGTTTTTCCTTAACATACCAAGCTCTGAAGCACAGATGTGTCATCATTTTTTGTTGACTGAGCTGTTTATACATAAAGGAGACAGAGCAAGGTAGGCCCCACAATAAGTTCAAGACTTTCTGCAGCAACTCAAGTACATTATCATATTTGTGAATCAGTCTCCTAAGCTGTGACCCATTGGAGAAACCTCGGTTTAACTCCAAACCCAGACTCATTATTTTTGCCCTCTGTACACTTCTATGTTTCTTTAAAGTGACTCTCTTTCAAATTATGAGCTATGCGTTAATAGTACAATGGATCATCCACATGGGATGTTATCTAAGTATTTCTAATTTGGTATTTAAAAATACATGCATTCTAGCTAAGACAGGAAAAAATTCTTGTCATACACAGAAGAAATTAAGTCAGGATGAAAATAAAAATGGCTAAGATTAGAGCTGAGGGGGTAAATATATCTTGACAAGGTGCTAAAAGGAATAGCACTGTGATGGGTTGATCTTGGCTGGATGCCAGGTGCCTACCATGGTGCTTTGTTACTCCTCTCTTCTCAGCTGGTGAGTGAAAATAAAATGGAAAACAATCCATAGGTTGAAATAAGGCAGTTTGCTAAAGCAAAGGTGAAAGGTTGTGCATGCACAAGCAAAGAGAAAAAAAAATATCCTCTCCTTCCCATCTGCAAGTGATGTTCTACCACTTCGTGGGAAGCAGGGCTTCAGCACACAGAGCAGTTGCTCTGGAAGGCAAACACTGTAAATAACAAATGTTCCCGTTTCCTCCTCATTTTCTTAGGTTTATATCTGAACTGGTGTCACATGGTATGGAATATCCCTTTGGTCAGTTTGGGTCAGCTGGCCTGGCTGTGTCTCCTCCCAGGATCTTGCCCACTCCCAGCCCCTCAGTGAGGGAGGGAATGCTGAGAGACAGCGCTGCTGCTGTGCCAGCCCTGCTCAGCTGTACCCAAAACACTGCTGTGTTATCAACGCCTTTCCAGCTACCAATGCACGGCACAGCACTGTGAGGGCTGCTACGCAAAAATTAACTTAATCTCAGCTAGACCAAATACAACAACATACAATACTGACAATTCAAAATAATATTTAAAATCAAATAGATTCCTGGAAGAAAAAGAGGTAACAAGCTCAGCAGTGAAATAATGACTTTCATCCCTGACATTGGAATAAATGAGCACTTTTATTCCAGAGTCATCACGAAGCTTCATTTAACAATGAAAAAATTATATTTACTTAAATTAAAAATGGTTGTCAGAAAATTTCTCCAAGTTAGAAAAGGAAGTAGGTAAGTGGCAAATGTCTGTAAAAACAAATGTTATTCCAGAATTCTTCTCTGTGGCCCTGGTCCTATTGATGATTTTCCTTTCAGTGGGACCCTATGATTAAGTTGCTTGTATACTGAGGCTCAAAATTAAATGTGTTCATTTTCTGATATTTTGATATAAAGTGATTTTTACATTAAAAAAGAAAGAAACAAACAAAACCCCAACTTGTGAAAGAATAACAAATCAATAGGGCACTACTATATAAAAAAGTAGATATAGGTTTTGTCCAGTCATATTTTCAAAAACTCAAGATGCCATGCAGATAAAGGAGCAGGGGCCTACTGGAGGAAAAAATAACTGAGAAAGACATGTATCTGACATTGACTGGAAATACTGAAGAACCTCTTAAACAAAAATAAATAAATAGCTTCAGTAACTGAAATTGAAAAAACGAAGACATTTGAGACAGTCCCTTCACAATTTGCAGACTCCTTTGTGCACAACTAAATTTGTTACTGTATTTCCCCTGTAAAGGAGCATTCAGTGACTAAATTTTAATTAAGAGAATCAATAACATTTTTATCTGTTTTTCCTTGGAAAGGATAAGATCTTAAAACTAAGATCTTAGAAGAACTTGGATTAGATTTTAAAAATATAACTGCATCCATCTCTTTTCATAGGATCATAGAATCATGGAACACCAGGTTGGAAGGAACCTCTAGGTTCTTCTGCTCCAAACTTCCTTGGCAAAAGCATGGTTTAGACAAGAGGGTCCAGCCTCATGTCCAGTGAAATACTAAGTGTCCAGTGCTGGGAAATCCACTTCTTCCCTGGGACGACTGTTCCAATGCCTGATTGTTCTTATTGTGTAAACTTTTTCTCTTGCGTCCTGTTGGAATCTCCCTAGGCACAACTACCATTACCCCTTGTCTTTTCCATGTAACTCTTTGTAAAAAGGTGTCTTCATTTTCTCTGTAGCCACTCTTTAAATACTGGAAAACATGGGGATAAGATCTCCCCTAAGCCTCCTCTTCTCAATGCTGAACAAACCCAGCTCTCTCAGCCTTTCCTCACCTGTCAGGCTTCCCAGCTCTTTGAACATCTCTGTGGCCCTTCTCTGGACCCTCTCCAGTCTGTCCACATCCTTTTTTGTAC
Source organism: Dryoscopus gambensis (assembly GCA_013389985.1). Taxonomy (NCBI): domain Eukaryota; kingdom Metazoa; phylum Chordata; class Aves; order Passeriformes; family Malaconotidae; genus Dryoscopus; species Dryoscopus gambensis. The sequence continues at coordinate 6,702 of WEIT01018247.1, forward strand.
AGTGGGGACCAAAACTGATCACAGTACTCCAGATGTGACCTGATATGTGCTAAGCAGAGTGGGATAATGACTTCTTTATCTCTGCTGGTGATGCTCACATTGATCCAGCATCCTGTTGCCTTTCTTTGCTGCAGCAGCACACTGTCCACTCATACAGAGCTCGTTGTGCACCAGGTCCTTCTGGTTTATTTCCTTCAGGCTGCTTCCCAGCCAGGTAGATCCCAGCCTGTGCTGCACTCCTGGATTATGCTGTCCTATGTGAAAGACCTTACATTTGTCCCGGTTCTTCATAAGGCTCTTGTTAGCCCTGTCTTCCAGCCTATCCAGGTCTTCCTACAGGGTGACTCTCCCTTCTGAAGTGTCCACTTCCCATTCAGTTTGTCAGCAAACTTCATCAAAGTACACTTGATCCCATCTTCCAAAATGAACAGATTAAACATTTATGAGCCCAATGTGGCCCCCCAATGTCCCGCCAATGCTGGGGACAGCATTTGTGTCAGGTTGACAGTTTGAAAAGGAGATGTTTTCCAGCACCTCCTGAGTGTGTCTGGTCAGTTCCCTGCCCATAGCACAGACCATTAGACCACAGTGCACCAGTTTCTTTAGGAAAAGGCAGTGGGAAAGTGCACTGAAGGCCCTGAAGAAATCCATGTAGGCAATGTCCAGCGCTTGTTCGACATCAGCCAAGCAAGTTACTTTGTCATGAAAGCAATCAGGTTTGCCAAGTGTAATTCATCCTTGGTGAATCTGTGTTGGCTTTTCCCAAACATATGCTTCATCTGTCATGTGGGAGCCTGCAGGTTTCATTATGTAACTTCTTCAGGGACTGAACTAAGACTGTATGTTATAAAGTTTTTATTTTTTGCCCATACACCATACTGCATTAACCTAACATATCTTGATAGAAATGAAATAATATAGTATAACCCAAAATGTAGTCGAGGATCAGCTTCTGGAATCTGTTGGGTTTAGCCTTTAGTAAAAGAATTTTTCAGGTCACATTTTTCTTCTGAGAACAGAGGCTCCTGGTGAATCTATTATCCAGTTTCTTTGTATGTTCTGTAACTGATAAGTAATCAATGAAATCCTTTTATATGCAAGAAAATCTATTAAAGATTTATTGAGGGTATTAAGAACCATGTTAAATCATGCCATAGGAATTCAAAAAGAAAAAAATAATAAGCACTCAGAAGACACACACATAAAAAAATGTGAAAATTGAATTAAGCTAGTTTCTACCCATTTATTTAAACATAGAAAAGACGATTCAATAAAGCATGGTTTTCCTGGGTAGCACAAGTAGCTGGGGTTAAAATAGGAGTTTGTTTCTTATCTGCTGGAGTTTTGCACCTAAAAAACCAAATAAAACATGACTAATTTGTTTATGATTAAAAAAAATTATGTGTGCTACAAGTATCAGGATTGCAAAGAAGTTAGTAATGCACAATAGAAAAATCATTGAATAGTTGTTTCCAAACAGGTTTTTCTTTTGACTTCTTCATATTTACACACAACAGAAAAAGTAATTTTATTTAATGTATGTCTTTACCTGTATTTTGAAGAACATTTTTACAGCATTAGTTTGTTTTAAGGAGTTCTCAGCTATCAGTGTAGTCCTTATGCCATTTCCTCAGTTGAGCTAGCACAACTGTTTGCAGGTCTGGACTGTGAGATTGAAAAATTGATCCAGAGCAAACATAAGCCATTTTATCTAGTTATTTTTAACAAAGGGAAGTGAAGATAAGGAGCATCAGAAATGTAGGGACTGTCTGAGACAGCACAGGTGCTGAAAGAAGTGTTTATCAAACTATAGCCTTTCATGTCTTATTCTGCCACATATGTGCAAAAGCTAGAATTTATAAGTAATTCAATCGTGAGTGCTCACTGACTCACTGACTGCAGTAAGGCTTCATCATATCCTTTGGGTTTTTTCCCTTCTGGCTGTACCAGGGCATGAAGGAGGCCCTTAAAATAAATTTGGAGGTATCTAATTTTAAAATATATTTAGTACGAATTTTATTTGGGCTGCAAAGCATTGAGATTCATAGAACATCAGGAAAACTTCTCTAAACAGAAGCAGAGTCAATAGGAGTCCTATGAAACTATAGATACTATGATAAAAAGAGCTGTATCATTGCAGTGTACAGCAAACAGAACCTGACTATATTTTCAATGTATTTGTTTTTCTGTTGTTCCAGAGCTACAAATAGGTCTTGCAATGATATCTTATACATTCTGAAGATTTTGACAAAGCATTCTCCTACTCTCAAGAAGTGTAATTATAACTCATACTGTATAAAACTGAGCCTCAAAACTCCCTGAAGCAGAGCCCTGTGTCAGCCTCCCTCAGTGCTAAATACATTCCAGGCTGTGGTGATGTGACAAAACTAGCTCTAATACAAGAAGTGCAGACTGCAACATTTGGTAATCTTTCCACATACGAGTGCTTCAAAAAAACCACAATAGCATTTTAAAGGGAACTTTTATGTGTTTTCCACTACACGGACACAACACTTGCAGCCACACTCCAATAACAATAATCAGGAAAGGAATTAAGATTATTTTTTGCTATTTTGTAACATGTCAACTTGGTGATTAGAAATTAAAAATACCTATTGCCTAAAATCTAATTAAACACAAAATAACTCATGCTGTTCTCATTGCATATTTTCAGCACAGGATGCTAAACAAACAGATTACAGTAGTTTGCTTGAAACTAAATGAGACATCTCAAAGACGGCAAGAAGAACAGATTATCAGTATATAGATACCAGTAAATAATGTTAATAATCACAATAAAAAAATTTAAAATCCAGCAGAAGTGTATATATAAAACAAGTTTTCAAGCCTTATTGTTTAGAATTTCTCAGAAATTTGTTTTCAAAACACTTTCTGGAGGACTTAATGATTATCCGGCTTTGCCCTAAGTAAAGTCAATAACAATTCTGACCTTGCTGACTGGTCAGTGTGATTGTTTTTGAAAATCTCATATGATTATATTATAATTACACTTTATCAAAGTAACATTGAAACACTTTTTTTCTGAGTAAAATGTATATTGATGTTAAAAAAATTAAAATAATTCTTAGACTAGAGAGGATATAGGGAAAATGGTGTATCTTTTTCAGCTAGTATGCATAAAATACATTCTTTCTATTCCATTAATTCTTAAATTCTATTTTCATAATTTTGTTTAAGAAGTCAGGTCATATATGCCCTGATCTGTTTTGTTATTTCTAGTATCCTTTATCCCCATAAATTGAGCCTTAATGTTGAAGAAAGATATGAAAACACTTGACATTTTCATAGATTCAAAAGAAGTTCCCTCTGAACAAATAGTCTTTGCTGAGGGTCCCACACGATGCAAGCGAGCACCAAAGCGTGGCAGTGATAGCAGCACCAGTCCCAAAGGCAGTACAAGTGCCTCATTGAGGCTCCATCTATGTCAGTCAACACTGCTGTTTAATCTGCATTGATTTGAGCATCTGAATTAGTATCTTGACAGTGCTATTCTGTGCCAGGCAGCTATCCTGACTAACTTGACTTTAGGCTGAACCAGGGTATAGAAACACTCGTTGGCCCTAGAATGGTTGCTGGAAACATCTGTGAGATCCTTGTGGAACTGCCCTCCCGTAGAGCCACTTCTCCCGATTCTCCCTGAATAGTCAGAGACTGCATGGACAATCCGCATAAATGAGTCAGTTCTTCCCTCCCAGAGACTGACACAAGTGCTGGTTTGTCAGTGGTTTCATGCTTTCATTGATTTTTCTATTATGTATACATTCCTATTTTATCATGCAGGAGAAATTTATCATTCATTATTTAATAATTAAATCATGTCTTATAAATGGAAACATTTTTTGAAACTTAAACCAAACTTTTAATATATTTTAATACTCAATTTTTTTAAAAATCTTATTTTATATACTGCACTGCAAAGTATATTTCTGCATTGCTTTGTGACATGTTTCTTTTCAAACCCCTGGGTAATTCTAGTACTCAGTGTATCATAGAACAGCATTGGAAAATGTCTCTGTGTACAGAAACAGAAATCCATACTGGGAAGTCTAATCTGTCATTTCCATTCTAAGACATTTTTCAAAAGAAACATGATACTAAACAAAATACATTATCCCTGGTGTTCAAGACCCAGCTGCAAATAATTCCAAAGCTTATGAATCTACGGTGTCTTTAAACTGATTTTTTTTTTTCTAAAATCAATTTGGGATCATGATTTAAAAGCTCCACATAATCTTCAAAAATTTGAATTTTTAATTTTACTATTTTTCAGCATCTATTATTATACAAAGTGTTATATAAGTAAAGACTTTTAAAGATCGTAGAATCACTTTTTAAAGTATGAGGAAGTTGGTTAGGCATTATCTTTTTCTTTCTCTTTTTCCATTGAATGACCAAGGACCCCACTGGTCTTTACAACTATATGAAAGAAGTTTGTAGCAACGTGGAGGCTGGTCTCTTCTCCCAGGCACCCAGAGACAGGACAAGAGGCCATGGCCTCAAGTTCCGCCAGGGGAGGTGCAGGCTGGACATCATGAGGAATTTCGTCACAGAAAGGGTTGTTAAACATTGGAAGGGTCTTACCAGGGAGGTGGAGGAGTCACCGTTCCTGAAGGTGTTCAAGATGTGACTGAATGTGGCACTCAGTTGCCATGGTCTAGTTGACAAGGTGGTGATTGGTCAAAGGTTGGACCAAATGATCCCAGAGGTCTTTTCTAAACTAAATGATTCTGTGATCCTGTGATTAAAAATAGATTTCACAGAATGCACTCCTTACCCAACCTATTTAATTTGCAAGAATTTTTAAAATTGTTATAATTTCAATTAATTGAATTTACAATACAGAATTGAATAAATTGTTTTTGACAATATTCACAAAAAATTCAAGATATATTGATTAATAATGATTGTTCCAAAAGTATATTGTATTTTAGTCTCTTTCAACTAAGACTTTAAAAAAATAGTTTTACACATGTTTATACACTGTTTCATAAACAGGAGAAGGCAATTTTAGCAAACTTTAAATCTGTTCAATCTTTTAATATTACAAGCCAGAGGCTTGGAGCCGGCAACAGCAAGATACACTGGCCAGGATCAGCACTTACATTTAATTGTTCTTGTCGTGTTTCTACAAAGCAATTAATTTAATTTGGAAATATTGTATTCACAGAGAACTGTGCAATCAGATCTCTTTCTGATTTATTTAATTGCCTCAGTAAGAGGACAGTTAGCAGGTTTTGAAAATCCTGTTCCTCACTTGTATTGTAAAGGAAAACTTTATTCTAATACATATATTATTTCTTTTGTGAATAATCACTTAGATTAATAGTACTTGATTATATATTATATTCTCTCCATGTTCCTTATTATATATGTGAATAAGGGCCGAATAATGTCATTATTTGGATCCTAGTCCATAACCTAAATCACATTCAGTGAATGGTAAGTCCACCTGTATAATTTCTGACATAAAAAGTCAAAAATTGTAAGTGTTCTTAGAAGGCCAAGTGTTAAGAAGTGAACTCTAATATCGGGAAAACATATTTTAAATTAATTTTGAATTTATCCTTATTTTTGTTTCTGTTGATTAATACAGGGAAAAGAGGGGAATCCTATTACAACATGGTTCGTTTATTTCAGTGATGTTTTTTAAAATATGCTGGTGAAAAGTCAGGGGTTGTAGATGAATGTATTTTATATCCATTGGGTATGTGCTGTCCAGATTGAGTTCAAGTAATAATCATAAAAAGCAAATCCAAAATTAGGCTGCATTGGTAGTACTTGGCCACCTTTAAGCGTCTGATTAATGATAGAACCTGTTAAGATGACAGGCATTTCTAAGGGACTCCCCAAAGAGTGAGACAGTTTAATGAATTGTTTTTCATTTTGATTTAACTCAGAAACAAATTGTGAGTACACTAAAAAGTGTAGAGAGGTCTCTGTTCACTGTAAGGAACTTGACATTCACAAGGCAAAGCAGATCTCATGCTGGCGGAGGTGTCACGTTACAGGCCAATGTCACATGCATTGTTTGACAATGACTAATTGAGAGAAGTCAGAATAAGAATGAAATTAATCTGACTCTAAATATCCGACAAATGCCAGGGATGGAATGAAAAGCACAGCTAACTACAACTGAATGTAAAGAATATCGCACATGCCAGTGGCATTATTTGATATATATGTCATTACAATATTTTCTATACAAAGTAAGAAGTACATTTTTTAACTGCTCAAAACTGAACTTTTTTTCTCATCTTGGACCATCCCATGCATCAGAGTTCATCTTCTCTCCATGATTAGGCTGTCAACACAAAACCCAATTCATTTTACCTTCCCACATTTAGATAAAATTTTATTTTATTAGTGCAACAAAAACACCTTTAAAGGCATTGATGAATCCTTTCAACCAAATCAGGGTTGCACTGACCTTCAGATAAGTTTTTCCAAGATTTTATCCGTTCTGATAATCCTTAATTATTTAGTGACTAAAGGTTTTGATCAAAGATTTGCTTCCCATTTGCACACAAGTTAGTAAAAGTCAATTCCTATCTCAGTGACCTTTAATATGTTTGGAGACTGAAAAGAAGTTATAAGTACAGATAATGTGAAATTTTTTCAAGAAACCTCAAGATCCAGGTCACTCAGAAAAAAACCTTTTATGCTGAAATATAAATAAATATATTACAGAAGATATGCTGCAGTAATGATTACTTCTGCATTTTAAATAACCAAAAGAACAACTCTCAGATTTTCTAATACCAAGGCTGTATTTTTTTTAAGACATTTTGAAAGTAACTGTAATTTCATAGTTATAAAATAATTTAAGCTGGAAAAGACTTCTAAGACAACTGAGTCCAACTTTTAACCTAGCTCTTCAAAGTTCATTACTAAACCGTGTCTGCAAGCACCACATCTACAGTTCTTTTAAATATCTCCAGGAATGGTGACTCAATCTCTTCCCTGTGTAGCCTGTTCTAGTTCTTGACAAACCTTTCTGTGATTAAAATTTTCCTAATATCCAATCTAAACCTTTGCTGGCATGACTTGAGGCCATTTTCTCTTGCCCTGTAACTCATTAACTGGGAGAAGAGGCTGACCCCCACCTGTCCACAACCTCCTTTCAGGTAGTTTTAGAGAGGGAAAAGGTCTCCCCTGAGCTCCCTACCCTCTGTGTTAGACAACCCCAACTTCCTCAGCCTCAACAACTCCTCATAAGAGTTGTTATCAAGACTGTTCACCAGTCCCATTGCCCCTCTCTGGACACACTCCAGTACCTCAATTCCTGAAGGGAGTGACCCAGAACTGGGCACGCACTCGAGATATGGCTTCACCAGTGCCGAGTACAGGTGGATGATCGCTACCCTGGTCCTGCTGGCCACACTTCTTCTGACACAAGCCAGGATGCCATTGGCCTTCTTGGCCACTGGCACACACTGGCTAATGTTCAGCTGGCTGTCAACCAGCACCCCCATAGAGCTTTCCAGTTACTCTCCCAAGACTGTAGCATTGCCTGCAGTTGTTCTGACCCAGGTGCAGGACCCAGCACTTCACCTTAAACACATCAAATTGTTCTTGTTTATGTCCCCTGTCCAGATCCCTCTGCAGAGCCTTCCTACCCTCATGCAGATCAACACTCCCACCCAAACTGGTGTCGTCTGCAAATTGGCTGAGGGTGCACTTGATCCCCTCATTCAGATCATTGATAAAGATATTAAACAGGACTAGCCTGAATACTGAGTCCTGAGGAACATCAGCTGGATGCAACTCCACTCACCCCCACTCTCTCACCCCCACTCACCCCAGCCATCCAGGCAGTTTTTACTCAGTGAACAGTGCACCCATCCAAGCCATGAGCAGCCAATTTCTCCAGGAAAATCCTGTGGCAAACAGTGTCAATGGCTTTATTAAAGTCCAGGTAGACTGGACAGGTAGACAGACAGTTCACAACTGATGTAGGTAAGTTGTTCTTAACTGTAATATAAAGTTACACAACACAAATTGCTCCTACTGCAACCAATTATTTTTGTTTTGCATTTGGTGGCAACATTTACAGCAAATTATTGTTCTTCTTACAACAATTTGTAAATTGGAAGACTGTTAACATATGACTCCAAGGTTCTCTTTCCAAGACTAAATAAGAAAGGCTTTTAATATTTTTCATTCGTTCTTTGAGAGTGGTCATATTTTCCACATCTATTAACCTTTTGTTGCTTCTATCTCATTCCCTCCTATCCCTAGGACTTAAAACTGCATTCAGTAATCCTCTTAAGGTTTCACAAATGCTGACTAGAGTGAAATAGTTACTCTGTATGTCTCAGGACTTACATATTTTATATCATCCTTTTTCTGCTGGTTTTGCAATATTGGCTAATGTTCCATTTGCAACCCATTGTAATCCTGAGCCCTTTTTCTGCAGTGTATCTGCCTAGTGAGCCATTCTGCATTTTATTTTTTCCTTCCTAGGCAGTTTGCATGTCTTTGTTATATCCTATTTTATTGCTTTGTACCATTTCTCCAGTTTATCAAAATCGTGTTGAATATAATTCTACCTTCCAGAATTTCTATAACCTTCCTGGTTAATGTTATCCAGAAATACTGGTCCTTCAATTGTAGTAGAAATATTGCATAATGCTGCACTCAAGTTATTTCTTTCAGACTGTTAGTGAACATATGCTGTTTCTGCTAAATGATTCAACTGATTTTACTGTAATTTCCAATGAGAACATATTACCGTACTTCTGACAGTGTCATATGGAATTATCACATGTTAGCAAAGAAAAAGTATGTAAATACTTCCCTGTTACTCACTTGATTGTGCTGCCATGGAATGGTATCAGATTGGCCTGTTGTGATTTGCAACTCTGTTGTGATTTCAGTAACTCTCTTATGGTTACTTTTAATCAACTTCAGATTTTCTAGGTGCTCAGAGAGAAAAATCACTGATTAATTATTTATTGCCTTAACATTCTAAGTGTCAGCTAGGCACGATACATAATACTCTTTTTCTTTTTAGTTTACTAGTTGTATTTTTTCATTAGATGTCCCCTCAGCCTTTATCTGTTCTGCAAAGTTCTCAAAGGTGACTGCTAATGGTTCAAAGAAGATTTCAGATCATAAATACTTTAGGGAAAAATGTTGTTAAGTTGTGGTGATCTAAGAACTTAGAAAAGTTCTGTTAACCAATTCTGGCTTTATAGTTTTAGCACTTAGTCACTAATGTTAATTATTTTAAGCTTCTGGTCACAATTAACCTCTTTGGTGAAGAATGAGGAAAAAATATAGTGAAGATTTTGCCCTCCGTTATGTCATCTGTTATTTGGTCCTCATTTCTCTTATATAATAGAAATTTTATTTCTTTCCTCTTTATTTTATTTTAATGAATTTGAGGAACTTTCTCATATTTCTTTTTACCCAAGTTTCATATGATGTGTATTTGTTCCTCAGCTTTTCTAATTTTGTTCATGCACAATTTCTTCTTTATTGTTAGAGCTTTGTAATACTTATCCACATATTGGAACAGACTCTAAAACAGGTCAGACTGAGTCCTGTTAAAGGCAATAGGAATTATCCCGAGTGACTTACATGAAGAAAGAATTTCATCCTAAAATGCAAAGGTTTTTCTAGGGCTTGGATTTGGCTGGGATAAAGTTTTGGATTTTGGGGCTATGTTTTGGATTTTGTGCAGAAAACACTGTTGATAATACAGGGATATTTTCATTACTGCTGCTTGCACAGAGCCTTTTCTGTTTCTCACTCCACACTAGCAGCAAGGCTGGGAATGCACAAGAAGTCAAAAGGGACACAACTGGGACAGCTGATCCAAACTGACCTAAGGGATAGACTTCACCATATCTGCTCAGCATATAAAGCTGGGGGAAGAAGAAAAAGGCGGGGTGGTGACATTCAGAGTTGATGTTGTTTGTCTTTCCAACTCACCCTTCTGTGTGATAAGACCAGGTTCTCCTGGAGATGCCTGAACACCTGCCTGCCCATGGAAAGCAGTGAATTCCTTTTATTGTTCTCTTTGCCTGCACAGCTTTTGCTTTACCTATTCCTAATCCCATGAGTTTTTTCACTTTTCCAATTCTCATCCCCATCCCACTGCAGGGAGTGACAAAGCCCCTGAGACCCGTTTAGTTGCCAGAAGGGGTTAAATCACAACAGCTGTTGGAGCAGAGAAGTGCCATGCATAGAGTCCCAATCATGCCCCAGAATTAAAGGCAGCTGTGCAGGGTTGACCATGGCTGGATGCCTGGTGCCCACTAAAGCCACTCTATCATTGCCCTCCTCAACTGGACAGGGAAGAGAAAATATAAAAAAGGCTTGTTAAGTCAAGATAAGGACAGACTCAACTCAGGTCAATTAATTTATTGCCAGTTAAAATCAGAGTAGAGTAATGAGAAATAAAATCAAATATTTAAAGCAACTCCCCCCACACCCCTCCCTTCTTCCTAGTATCAACTTCACTCCTGATTTCTCTACCTCCTCCCCAACCAACAGTGCTTGGGGAATGAAGATTGTTAGCAGTTCAACACATGCTGTCTCTGTCACTCCTTCCTCATCAGATGGAGGAGTCCTCATACTCTTCCCTAGTGGCCCCAGGGAGGGTGCAGAAATCGCACCGCAACACTTCCCCTGCTCCATTGTGAGGTCCTTCACACAAAAGACAGTCCTTCACCAGCTTCTTCCACCTGAATCCTTCCCACAGGCTACAGTTCTTCACAAACTCCTCCAGTGTGGTTCCCTTCCATGAGGCACAGTCCTGTACAGGAACAGGCTGCTCTGGCATGGATCCCCCAAGGGATCACAAGTCCTGTCAACAAACCTGCTCCAATGTGGGCTCTTTTCTCCAAGAGTCCCCAGGTCCTGCCACGAGCCTGCTCCAATGTGGGCTCCCTACAGGGTCATAGCCTTCTTTGGGCATCCATGGGCTGTAGGTGGATCTCTGCTCCACTACGGACACCCATAGGCTGCGGGGCCACAGCTTCCTCACCATGGTCTTCACCACGGGCTGCAGGGGAATTTCTGCTCCAGTGCCTGAAGCACCTCCTGCCCCTTCTTCTTCAGTGACCTGGGTGTCTGCAGAGTTCTTGCTGTCACATTTTCCTCATGTCTCTCTTCTCACTGCTGTTCCACTGCAGGTTTTTTTTTCCTCTTCTTAAGTGTGTTATCCCAGAGGCCTCAGTCAGCAGTGGGTCCATCTTGGAGCTGTCTGGCATTAGCTCTGTTGAACATGGGGGAGCTTCTGGCAGCATCTCACAGCAGCCAACCCTTTAGACCCCCCACTACCAAACCTTGCCATGCAAACCCAATACAGCAGCATAGTCATGTTAGTGCAGCTCTCCACCTGTCTCATTAGGCTGCCTCTCAGTGGGAAACTCTGATTCATAGTTTGTCAGTGTCTCTGCATGAAGCTACTATATTTCAAAAAACTTTTTTTAATTTATTAACAGAAATTTATTCACAGCTAATTAACTTTATTCAGAGCTAATCTCTGAAAGCAGTGCCACTGAGTAACACATCATGAACATATACAAAAATAATCACTTAGAGCCCTAAAAAACTTAATGCATATGATAAATACCCTTTATTATTACTTTCAGTCATGTTTTACTGCATGTAATTTTCAGACGATCCTTTTTTTTTCTTTTGAACACTATAAACATTAAGATCAGTGCTCATGTCCCACAAAGCTAGTCAGCTTTTCTTTAACTTATCTGTTCAGACCAACTCGGGTAAATCAAACTTCCTGTTTGATTATTTTAATACATAAGTTCTCTTTTTGTTTAGGAAAAGGGTCAGAGAGGCATACATTAAACAAGCTAGAATTTAAACCATCCACATACTGCCTTAAGAACGCATGTTGTACCGGTCCAGTTTTCTGGAAGACTCACTGAGAAGTATCACACCTCTTGGACCCCAACAATATGTTGATAAAAAAGGAATTTGCAGTTTTATATACTACAAACATGGAACTTGCTCCACATGATCAGCTAACTTCCAATAAACCCTTCTGAGATGGCAATATTTAAATACAAACCTTTATTGATTTACCCTGATGCTAGTGAAAAATAAAGTATACATATTAAGTCTAGCTCCACAGCTATTATAAATTTGCAAGCCTCCAGTGACTCCAAGAGAATTGAATGTATTGACAAGAGTTGCAATATTGCCCTAGTAAGAACAAAAGGCAGTTGGACTTTGCATTGATTAAGCATGTCCTATAAGGAAACATGGATAGTTAACATTTACCACTATAGTACAGAACTGTAGTATAAAACACAGCACCCAAGAGTTACTATAAATATGAAAGAATAAAGTTTTCCCTCCTAAAATCTAATAACCCCAGAGCTTTGGTGCAACTACCGTCTATTTATCTTTTCATTGTATCTTTATCCTTATCAACCGGCAAACAGTGTCAGAATGCTATACATATACATGATGGATTATTGCTATTATGCTCATGAGAATGGCAGGCATGAAGTATAAGAACAGAGTTCAGCCAGCAAGTATGACATAAATTATGTATAAGTAGCTTTTAGTGTCGAGCACTTTGAAAAGTTCAGTAAGTGCATGTTACTGAAGTAAATCACCCTATGTCACCACAGCACTGTTTCTTTTAAGAGTGCATGTAAAGTATTTTTCAACATGCTTAAAAAGTGTATGAAAGTAACTCATTTTAATTATGTAAGCAAAACACTTCTCTGTACATAGAAGGAGAAAGTTTGCAGGACCATTGCAAGGCCTGAGAACCTAATTACCATTGAAGTCTGATTTAAGATCTAATCTAAGATTTTATGACTTGAACTAATGGGGTTTGAGTGTTTGAGTATCAACCCCATCTTTTTCTATACTGTTACTGTTAGATTGCACAGAGATTCTTAGCATGCTTCCCCTCAGCTTGAATTTTGAGCATGTGCAGCTTGGGACAGGGCACAGGACTAGGATTTTTTTCCCTCCTCCTTCAATTACTGTATCTGTGCATACTCAATCACTGTATCTGTGCTGCATTTGTACATTCTTCAGAATCTGTAGACTAATGTAGAGGTAGGAAGTGACAGGTTTGGTACTGAAGATGATGAAAGCTGAGTGCTTCCTTCTTTAGTTGTACCAACGCCTTTAGTGTATGGTAGACATTATACATTAAATAACAATAATCAAACATTTTCCAAAGTTATTTAAAAACATTCAGGTAAGATTTTACAAAATGAAGGGAGTATGGGTACATTAATTGTTAAAAGATGAACAGAACTGCATTACCCTTTTTTACGGTTTATTTGGCTTTTCTTGGTTTAATATAATATTTGATAACATTTTATTGTTGTTAATTCTTTACTATATAAGCAGGTGGACTGGCTAAAGTAACAGCATATAAATAAGATATCCTTCCTTGCAATCTGATAGTGCTTGAAAGCGAAAGGATTACCTTTGGCTCCAACACACACACCCCCACACACACCCACACACCCCCACACGCAGACACATGCACACATGCCCAGTGGGATTAAAAGCACTGTATCTGGTGGAAAATCAGGAGCTCCAGAGGAAAGTATTTTCTTGTTTGAAGATTTGAAAGAACCATTCTTAGAGAAAAGGGAGGAGGCTTCTGATGTTAGGGATCTTGCCCCTTTCATGTTTTAAAAAGGCTAAAGGAACATTCCTCTTTCATCACCCTGAGGTAGAAAAGAAATGTCTTTCCCAACACTAAATATTTAAAGAAGCCCTCATAAAACTTGAAAAAGGTTTGAGCTGTTTCTTTGTGGGACTAAATTCCTAAGGCTTTAAGAAGACATACATTGATATTTGCCTCTTATGATATTTTACTTCTTCTATAATAGATGTATCATGGGACATTGGTACTATTTTCTATACTTGACAATAATTTGCTTTTATACACTTTCAAGGAATCAATACAGTGTAAATTCTAAATAGAAAGATTTTTAATACGCTTTTCTGTGTGAACATAGATATATAAAATCAAGGGTGAAAGACTACTGAGGTATATCCATGATATATGTTTACTGGTAGATTTCACTGAGTTGATTTCACAGGTTGACCTTAGACAGCCAAGGTAAGGCTCATCATGTAGCAGAGCTCACACAGCATGCTGAGTCACGTGAGGGATTCCACTGCTGGGTTTGAATGGTTACAGAAATGGGGTGGAGATAGCTGAATTTGTGGGCTAGCTCATGTTTGAGCTGAAATCCGTCAAACTAAAATGCCAGAGCTTAGCTTAAAGAAGTCTTCTTTTTGTTGAAAATAAATCACTGAAAAATGAATCAGTTTGCAGTTCTTAAAAAGCATTTTAAAATGTTATCATATTACCATTTAAGTTTTCTGCTTAGAAAACAAGATAACTGCAGAATATTTTTAATGATTATAATTTTTTAAATTTTTAAGCATATCATTCTGTCTTGACTTGCATAGTCTCTCCATGTGAATGTCAATTTTTCTCAGAATATTCAATATTTGTAAAATAAGAGTTTATTGCTTGAATACTGAAGAATATTCTGTCTTGCTCCTATATATATATAGTATATACAGCATTATTTATTTGCAGTACAAGGGTACCTAAAGGCACCAGGAAGTGTCAGACATCCACTGTACAAAGCAGCACACAAATACATGGGAGGACACCAGTGTACATACCGGTTCACAGGCCAGCTGACAGCCTCCAGTCCTTCAGGCACACATGACTATCAGCTCTGTCTGTGGCACCCTTATATGCCTTGAGCAAGCGGTGAACTTTCAAGGCTGGCTCCTCAGCTGGCACAGCTGAGAAAATGGAAACAAAGCCATACTTTTCTTCCCCTGACTATAGAATCAGCCAGGGGCAACTTAATCCATACTGCAGTTTACAGCAGCCTGGCTGCCCAAGAAGTTATTCTGGCAGCTGAGAAGAACCAGAGCCTAAGGTCATTCTCCACTTCTCCCAAAAGTGCCTGTATGCCTAGAAAGTGAACAATATTAAGCTTTGCTTTTGCTTTTTCAGCTGGAGTGTCTCAAAGCAGCTGGAACAGAATTAATGATTGTCCTGTTAATATTGCGATTTCTCTTAGTTTCATTATTGCAAGACAGTAGCTTTTTGAGAAATAAAAGGATGCTTTATTTTAATCACTGATTTATTTTCCCTAAATGTGTAAATGTTAGTCTGTGGTAATTCCACATATGGATATTGGGTTTTTTGTGAAATGCAAACAAATTATCTCACTGCTTGTTAAAAATCACATACTGCAGCCATTTTATCTCATATTTACAAAATATTTTTATTGCTTGCTCCTGTGTGACAATTTGGAAAATCTGTCTCATAACAGAGGATGATATCTGGTTGATGGCTGGGAACTCTTAGAGTGCTTCCATCAAGATACAGTTTAGATTTTAAATGAGGAATTTCTTTCTCCACCCTTTCAAATTACAATGTTATCAAAAAATGCCAGAGAAATTTAAAGCAGAAATTCTTTCAGCTCCAAAAATATTCACTACTGTACTCTAAAAATGTTCAGAGGTAAAACAGGCTACCCTCTCAAAAATCCAACCACCCAAAATCCCTTGTAGAGGGAAGAATACATTTTGAATCAAGGTAATGCAGGCAAGTAGTGAGTCACCCATTTCAGGGGACTGGCAAAAAAGCTCTCTTAATGGATACATTAGAATGAAGGAGCCTGAGGCCAAGCCTAGAGCAGAAGGGAGACAGTGGAAATAGTGGAGGAGATAGTATCTCTTGTTCATCTGATAAGTATACTCTCCAGAGGAGCCCTACTTCACATGAGACAATCTAAGCTGAAAAGACTGGAGAGACTTGTGAGACAGAAGTTTTAAAGATTTGTCTTAAACCTTCAGATTTGATTTACCAGCAGAAACTAAGAGTTGCCAGCTCATGAACCTTTATGGCATTAGCTATCTTGGACCTTAAGGTGGCATGAATAATCTACAGGTCTGGCTGGGATAGAGTTAAATTTCTTTATAGTATCTTGTATGGGGCTATACTGTGGATTTTTGACCGTCCTGGTTGGAGAGAACGGGCAGAGCTTAGCGCTGATGGAAACAGTGCTGATTACACAGGGTTGGTTTAGTTATTGCTGAGCAGCGCTGATACAGAGTCAAGAACTTCTCTGCTTCCAGCCCCATCCCACCAGCTAGGAGGCTGGGGGTGCACAGGAAGCTGGGAGAGGACATGGCCAGGACAGCGGACCCCAAGTGACCCAAGGATATTCCATACTCTGTGGCATCATGCTCAGCATACACAGCTGGGGGAAGGAGAAGGAAACGGAGATGTGATGTCCTTTGTCTTCCCAAGTCACTGTAAGCCCTGATGGCGTCCTTCTCTCCTGGAGGTTGATGAACACCTGACCAGCCATGGGTCGTAGTGAATTAATTTTTTATTTTTCTTTCCATGCATTCAGTTTTGCTTTACTTATTAAACTGGCTTTATCTCAGCCCACGAGTTTTCTCACTTTTACTCTTCTGATTGCTCCCACATCCCACTGCAGAATACTGAGAAAGAGGCTGTGTGGTGCTTAGCTGCCTACCAGGGTTAAACCACAACAGCCCAAAAATGAAAAACTCTGGAAAAGACCAGGAATAAGCTACTGAAATTCTGTTAAAGTAAATGCCCCCCAGAGCTAGAAGGAAACTGAGCAGAATCTTGCAGATGAAACTTAAAATTCAATACTTAAATCTAAAGGCAAGCGTCCAAAGACAGAGATTTTAGACCACCTGAGGATCAATTACATTGAAAGCATAAAAACCTCAGCTGGGCAGCTGATATCACACACTGAAGTGAATTGGAAAGCCTTAAGATACAACTCAGGTATTCACTTGCAGTTATGAAGCAGAATACATTGTAAAAGGCCTTTGGCCACACTTTTTCTTTCTTTATCCCACCCATGCTTGATTTTTCAAGTTGAAGATCATGGCCATTCTAATTTGGAAAAAGAGGAATTATTTTCTGCAAAATTTTGTTACAGAAACGCCCCTGGAGTTTCATTAGGGTTTCTCCTGCAAGCTGGAGTTGATGTAGATTCTGTGCTCAGAGCAATTCTGAAAAACTGAATCTTTAAAGACTGCAATAATGAAGAAGATTGCAGGACGAGGGTATGTGAGGAGTAAATGTAAGTTGCTGTTGCTTATTTACTGAGTGAAAATAAGAAAGTTAGAGATAATGCTCTGTTATGAGGCAAGGCAGAATGTTGTTGGTGCAAGTCGGGAAACAAGCATGCCCTGATGTCACCACAACATCACCATGACTGCAAATCTATGCTCTTTTTTTTTTTTGCGAAATGGTTTTGAATTCATTTGTATAAATTAAAAATATTTTAATATCTTTCCCCTTAGAATAAACAAAAATAAATTCCTGCCACCTACACGAAAAATTACTAACAGAAAAAAACAGGTTCAATGACTCAAAAACTTAGAAGTGAAAAGAAATTCCAGAGCTCTTGCTGAAGACTAGATAATCGCTTTCCTGGGTTTTTCCCTGGTCCAGCTCACAAGGAAGAGGCAGCGCAGCCACGTCTCCCAAACGTCCTCGCCACTCAGCAGGTAGCAGGGGAAACGCAGGGGAGAATCTTAGAGCCAGGTGGGAAAAGGCGCTTTTTCCCTCTTCGGTGTAGCTCGCCCCAGGTAGCCTGATTTCAAGGCAGAAAGCGTCCCAAGAACAAAGGAGGCGGGAAGGTGCAGTCCAATAGCTTTTAATCCGACGCAATCCAGACATACACAGCAGAATATACCATCTAGACTGGCCGAATCTCCAAGCCAGACTGCCGCCCAGGTGGGCGTGGAAACGGCTTTTCAAGGGGGCGGTAACAGAACGGGAACCAATGAGGGGCAGGGAGAGGGGCGGACACAACTGGGATACAATCCAATGAGGGAGTTTGGGGGGCGGAGTTGTAACACAGAACAAATACAGAACCGAACTTGACAGAACTTTCCAGGCTAAGGGGACGAACGATATTCAGGGTGCCACCCCATGGTCTGGAGCTCATAATCAGGCTAAGGCATTCCCACAACTAGAGACCCAGATTTCCTGCATCCCAAAATTGTTTGATTGTCTTTTAGTGAATGCCAGTGTATTTGACACAGATTCTGTCAGAGAAATGGTGGGCAATTTACAATATTTCCAATTTTAAAACTTTCTTTTCTGCAAGGAAAATACTACCGAATGTTTCTAAATAGAAAATAGAACCACTCTAAAATTTCTCCTTTTCTTAAATATTACCAGACTGTGTATGTTATCGCAAAAAAAGACTTACTTCATATCACTGGGGACAAATGTGGTAAATTATTCTAAATCCATGAAATACATGTATCAGCTTATGTGGGTATGGAAATAGAAGGTTTACAGAAGTGTTCTTCCTGTAATGAACCAAAAGATGTTTTTTTCAGTTGCTTTCTTCTCTGACGAAAATGGTGGAAGTGCTAGAAGGCATATCAGAATATAAATGCATTCATATCCTTGTTGTTTCCCATACAAACTTATTATCCAAACAGAAAATCCCTATATTCATAGTCCAAAACACACATTTTATTCCTGTTCGGTTCTTGGCAGATCTGAGTAGGTTCTTGCATAATTTTCCAGGATGAATAAATCTCTGTGTTTACAGTTTTGGCTGCTGTCTGTTGTGCTCTAAGATAGCAGAACCTTTGTGCTATGCCAAAAGACATTCATTAAAATGAAAAACACAAGCAAGCAGCCTCTACCAGCTGATGAAATGGTATCCTATGATGATGGTGGTGATTTACCTATTGTGAAATTAATCTTTCCTAGAATGTCTAATGATATCTAATACTAATCTAATATGGGGTTTTTTACCATAGCAAATTGAACACATTGTTAATAGTTCTACTTGAGTGGTTTGGTTATATCATCCATTATTGTACATTGTAAAACTAAAGATGAGAAGTGTTTTGTAAGGAGCAGAATGTGAACAAAGTCCAGACTCTGTGAAATACTTAAGAGTCTCACAGCAATGACAGCAGCCTCCTGAACTGTTTAGTGTCTGTCTTTCAAAGGCTTACTATAAATAACTTATACAATTAGCTGTTTTTACTGCTTCTGAATATGCTTTCTGGGGCTACGGCAATGCTGGAGGAAGCTGAGATAGCCTACTCTTGGCTGAATGATTGGGAATGAATACTATGCCAGTTTGTCCAAGCTTGTTAAGGCCAGATCTCAGATCTTCTCAGGATCTTCAATCTTGACAGAGTTTCCTGCAGTAGTTTTCATGGACTTGCTCTCATGGGAAAGAAAGGCCAACAACAGTGCTTTTAACATCTCAAATAGCAGCATAAAGTGTGCATGACAGGAAGATGAAAAACATGCTGAAGGACAATTCATAGTACCACAGCTCTCTGGAGTGACACCTCTTCAAAAGTAAGCTCTTCACAGCCTGCAATAAACAGCTGCAACAACAGCATTGCGCATCTTCATTTGTACCAGCCCCAACTAACGTTAATACAAAGCTGAGCAGTTACTAGACCTGTATTAGCCTAGATAGGAACAGCAGTTTGATCCTGTATTACTGCAAATTCTTTCCAATTCATAATGATGCCACCAGGCATTAAGAGCAAAGTTTTTGCATAGCCCATGGAGTCTGGAGTCTCTGCTAATTAGCCCAGAATTTCTGGTGTGTGACCACTGATAAGGCTGCATTTGCAATAGTCAGCAAACTTCCCTTTTATTTGGTATACTTTCTCTATTCTTGTTATTTCAAGAATAATTAATTTCTGTACTACCACAAAAATATTCAAAATAATCTCTTTGAATGGTTGTCCGTCACCAATAGCTGGACTTCTTTTAAAAGAAGCTAATATCACTTTGAAAGAAAAGAAGTGAACTGAGCAAGTGGCTGGTTTATAAGCCACTTCCAGTGATGCACGAAATGGTGCCCATTTAGAGTGTAGTAGAGGTGTTAGATTTCCTAAATTAATCGCAGATTATCTCTCAAGCAGAAGCCTACCCTATCTTTCTGACCCATCACCAAGTACAGACATTGGTATTCATAAAAGGCACATATTAATCCAGGCTTGCTATATTCTGGAAAATACCATGTGTAGAGGAGGAAGGATTATCTGCCTATCTTAAGGTCTTGCACTACACACTGATGTACGTAATACCTACCAGTCAGACCAAAATCAATCAGTCAGTTCAAATCAAGATGCAAATGTGTTCCTCCTCTCTTACAGAGGAAAAAAAAAAAAGAGTTTAACTTTTCTTGTGTTATAATTCTGTAAGATTAAAAAGTTGAATCTTGCCTTTTGCTTCACAGTACATACAGTATGTTTGCTATGTACAGAAAGGGAACCATTCTTTCCTTTGAGACCCTGTTCTTAATTTATCCTTTGAAGAGGTTAATTTAAACATGTGTTAGTGTATGAATGAGGGGAAAGCAAAACAAATGGGACAGATTCCTATTTTTTTTTTAGCTCTGTGCCCTGCTTTCCTGTATGCCTCCATTAATATTGCCCGCTCAGGTTTGCAGATTGCTCAGGCTTTTATATTTATTTTTCAAAGTTCTACCAGCTTATTAAAATTAAAAGAGAAAACAAAATTACCACAGCACTGCTGCAACTAGAAGATAAGTTTTGCCTGATAATCAGAAGTGACCATCTTAATTTAATTAGGCTTTTCATTAATTCTGTGAAAACGGATTTTTTAGTGTCTGTTTTTATTTAGTATCATATATCTGTCCTTCTCTTTTAACATACTAGTTAACTTTCTTATTAATCTGACCTTTTTATCTGTTAATATATCTTATTTTAAGCTTTAATTATTTGTAAAGAGTTTACATCTTGATGAGAATTGTATCTGCACAGTTTAACATGCATCTTAATAAATGTTACAATGATTTTTAAGTCTCTTACGAACTTTACACTAGAAAACATCTTTATTTCAAGATCCAAAGCAGTATTCAAAGGGTTGATGGAGGTGAAGAGCTGTAGCTACATCTTCATTTTAAAGAGAAGTAAAACTCCAGTAAAGATCAAAAGATAAGGACACACTGAACCAGAGACTTCACTTGTTTTAATACTACATAACCTACAAGTAAATTAAATTCTAAATATAATGAATTGGCATGTCAAGGGCCAGTTTTCTCCTAAGATCAAAAGGGGCAAGATGAATTATATATTGAAGTTTACTTCCTTTCCTTGATATAGAAAAAAATGCACGAATATTGCTGGTCAAGGCAAAAAGCAAGATTTTGAATAAAACCCTGCAGATTGTCATATATATGTTTCCCCAGTATGGCAGAACAATAATCACAGAAAGCTAAAGCAATTTCTGTATTTGCATTCATTGTTCCATTGTAATGAATGGAGTATATTCCAAGTAAAGAAATCACATTTTGAGACACAGGGTATTAATGTCTTTCTTCTTGAAATAAACTGAAATGTTCAAACTCACCTTGGCAAGGTCTAAGAAAAAGTGAGAATTACAGAGACAAATTGTTACTTATACTGTGCTTGCGTCTGTACATGTATGTACAATATTCTGGACTTTAAAAGAAAACCTTTTCATTACCAGTGGCTGTAATCATGTTGTCCCAGCTTATGGGAGTATTTAGAGATAAACAAGGGGCAGTGAAAAATATTTTAAAGAAGTGACTGAAGCAACAGAAGATACTTCACCCTGCTTTTACAAAATAATACCTCTTTTTGGGTCTTTTACTGAAGAACATAAACCAAAAAGTATCATGAATACTGCTCAAGTCTCATGGAAAAGTATATTTTCTCAAACAAAAGCTGTTGAGACAGCAATTTCGGACTTCTCTAAGGCTTTTGCAATTCTGTCACGTGGCATTTTTAATTTTCTATAATGCAAGATTTTTAATCAAGAGGAAAAACATTAGATGAATTAAAAAAGGTCTTATTGGCAGATATCAATGAGCAGGGCTGTCCAAGGAAGGTCTCCTGAGAGAGACTCCTGGTTCAACAGTATTCAGTACATTCTTAGAAACAATCTAGATGATGAAATAAAATCTTAACTGATTAAATTTGCATATGACACAAAGATTAATGGGATACTAAAAAAAAGAAGGTCAGTTTACTGTTAGAATTTAATCTAAGTCACTTGGTCAGATTGTCAGAATCCAACAAAATGCAGGTACAAACTAATACACTTTGCAACAAGAACCCCAGGTTATACTATCAGCTAAGAATTCTTGTCATAGAAAGAAGTAACTCATAAAATATTTGGAGGTCACCTTTTAAGGCTGCTTCAGCATGAGCTCAGAGCAATGCTGTGGCAGGCATTACTGGAATGAAGTCCCTTGAGCACAATTTAACAACTTTAATCTTAAACAAAATATAATCATGATAAGTAATATAGGAATAGCTTGCAAAGGATGGTAAGGGAACAAATGAACACTTATAGCAAGATGAGGTAACTTTATATGTAAAAGTATATAGTTTCAGAATAATTTTACAGTTGCTAAAATAGTTTGTTTATTCAGTCATTATTATGAGCTCTAGCAGCCTCTAGTCAATGATCACTGGAAAATCCACTGGAATCAACCTTTTTATGCCCTTTTTCTTTTTATGGCTAAAGGTATCTTTTTGCTCATAACAAGCAAACCTACACGAATATCTGACATACAGAATATATGATAGATATTGTGCAAATCTGTCTATTTATGAGTATGCATATATATATATAAGGATATATTTTAATGCATGTTCATATGCCCACACATCTCATCTTGTTATTATTACAATTATAATTACTTTTTTTAAAAAATGCAAGATTTCTATACATTTTTAAGTGAGAAAATATTTTATTTAGATATCCTAATACAAAATCTGCAAAGAGAAGATCTATTTTTTTTTCTTTAAGCAGAGTGGAGAGTCAAGAATTAATTTCAGGGAGAACCGCATGTTCTCTGTGTAATTAAAAGTCCTGTGAAACTGCAAGTCATTTTTCATGCAGTATGTAGACAAAATTAACAAACTTTTGTATTAAACCTGCTCTACTGACTTCACAGTAGTTCTGTAGTTTCACAGCCAGTAACATAAACAAATTTGTGTCAGGTCCAGGGGGTGTTCTGGTGGTTTGCTACAACGTCCCAAACCGACTCCGACAGAAAGCCGCTCGGCAGCCACTGCACTCACACAGACACACTCGCTCCGGAGAGCTTCTCGACAGGTCAACGGCGAAGAAGTAGGAAGGGTCTTTGAGTGCAATTCCACGGCACTGGTTTATTTGAGCCCCGTGCATGAAGGGGAGGCAGGGACAAAGACATCAGGGGATGGGGAATTCCCGGTTATATACGGGGGTGGGGAAAGGATCAGGGACAGGAATTGTACATAGGTGGGACCTTGACATATAAGGGGGAGAGGGGCAGGGAAATCAACAGGCCAGTCAGAGAAACAGAAATGCTATGGTAGAACATTGGCATGGTAGAACAAAGCATCCTGAGAGGCTTTACCCTAACCCGGGGAGATCATTTGAGGTCTGTCTCTTTCACTGGCTCCCATAAATTTGTTTCTTCAAAGTGAAATATCAGCAAAAAACATACCATTTTAAGATGAACATGAAAAAGCTCTGACCTGTTCTGCTCCTTTTAGGACCTTTTTGGTGATGGAAAAAGGCACTCTGGAATCTGTATCTTTTCCAGCAGCTAATCCTGTGAAGTGAATGTAGGATCTTGGAGATGCAACATGGGAAAGAGGGAAGATGTCATTTCACCCAATTGTACTATCGTTATATCAGTATTTATATCAGAAAACCCACCGAGGATCTTTCCATGTCATAGCCTAACACATGACACATTGAGAAGTATTATAGCAAGGCAGTAGAAATAGGCAGCAGAAATCTGTGAACCAGGATGTAGGAATTTGCCAGCAATAATTCCTATCCACCTCTAGTATGTGACACACTATATTTAAACTACATATGCTATGCATTACAGACTGCTATTAATTTAAATATTTTACATTTAATTTCAAAAGTCTTGTTACAATTTCTATTTTAGTTTAAATGGGGGAGATTGGGTATTTAATTTTTTATTTTCCACGAGCACAGTCTTTGAATAAGTGATTGAGAACAACTTTGTAATTCATGTTAATGAACTAAAGAATTAACAAATTAATATATAATTTTACTCTCAAGAGTTTGACCAAAAATTGTTATTTATGCCATGTGAGTGAAAAAACGTTCAACAAAAAATTTCGTATCACTCAAAGAGGTGAAAGCTCTAGGGTTTTGACTGAAAATCTTGTTTATTCAAAAAAAAGTATAATAACAATTTTATCTCTGAATATTGTGAAAATGTGTAAGCAAGGACGTGATGTCTCAGTTTAACCTTAACTTTTGGTTTGTGTGCCAGAGAAATCTATAATAAATAGAATAAGCTGCCAGGTTTAAATTTCATCCACTTATAAGATTATGTTTGTTTACTTTTTCTCTGGAAGGGTAGATGGCTAAATCATATTAAAACCATACCTGACTGTCATCCAGTAAACCTACTCTTCCAGTTATGTAGTTCATTTTTCTCTTACCTCTTTGAATGAGTTTCAATGTCTAATAAAACTTTATTTACTGAGAGTGCCAAGAAATGAGTCAATAAATTTATTGAGCAAGATATGAAATAGAAATGTCAAAGATGAATAAATTTTAGCTCAGTGTTTACTTTATAATTGTATTTTTTTCATGGAATTCAATTTCTCTGTAGACTCTGAAGCATAACAACAGCAGAAAATGAAGTCACAGTACCCAAGATGAAAAAATGTAAAATAGTAAACTTCTTTTTACAGCAATAACTGAAAACATTATCAATGTTGTGAGTATTTAATAAAATACAACATTTTCTGTACTACAGTCTAAATTCTAGTCTCTTCACCTCCATCTGTACTTTCCTGGGGGAACTTTGTTTCTTTCTTTTAATTTTTACAGATGAAAAATGAATCTGGAATAGTCAGCTTGTCCCTGTATGGCCTGAGTTTCCGTAATACTTTTCATTTGTATTGTACCATAGGCAGTAAGAGTCAAAGCAGGAACATACGGCCTTTAGCCCAAGCTGCAAACAAAAGCGTGTCTTATATTCTGCTATGAGAACTTTAATAGAATTATTCAACTCTTGGTGATTTTGAAAAATCAATGGCTTCTGGGATGAAAATTGATGTATTTTCAATCCCTATTTTAACCACAATGCCTTCTATTCCATTCAATAAAAGCAAATTATCAATTCCACTTTTCTCTGCAGAGCTGTGGCTTGTTCCTTCATCAGACTTACTACATAACCATCTGGGATTTTTCTGCATACATACTGTACGTTACGCACAGTTGAGCCCCTGCTTTTTCAGACAGCCTGGATTCACATAGACAAGTCTCAAAATTTTCTTGGACAGCAGGAAGGATATGTATGAACTGTCACCACCAGTGTCTGCAATACAGCTGCTGTCATTATAGTGAGATCTAGACAGATTTGAGTTAGCAACTAAGCACACCTGTCAAACATAATGTTTGAGTCTGTAGCCTTCACTGGACTTTGATGTTCTGAGGATTCAAGTTATCTAGCTAAAAATTAATACAGATTTTGCATTACACAAATCACTGTGACAACTACAGTGTAGACACATGATTTGTTACTGTTCAGTGCTTACTAGTCTTAAGTCTCAGCAATTCCCATTACAGTGCCATATACTAAGTGCAAGTTAGGATCAATGAATTCTCACGTGAAAAAAAAGTCTCAGCCTCAAAATGATAACTGTTTGACAGCTTGTAAATAGACAATATTGAGACTACATGATCTGACTCTCCAGGTCTTTTTGTTTCTTTGGTCCAAAAAGAAAGAGAGAGTATTAGAAAATGCAAAAAGAGTTTTGATAGGTCTTTCCTACAGGTTCAGTGAAATTCTGTTCCTGACTGAGCTTTGCAAGGGCAATAATTACAACATTATAGCTCACGAAACATTTAAGCAAAGATTTTAAATCAGTCACACATAAAACAAAAGGAAATATTTGACTTTTTTTAGCTGAGATTCAAATACATCTACAGAGGTTATAGATAGGTACATACTGTGTTATCACTGATCAGCCTTATCATGTTTTGACCCTTAGAATGAGACCCATTAACAAACAGCATAAAAATAAACATGACAATAAGACTAACACAGTTTAATTTCAAATTGCTTTAACAAGGAAAAATATGCTTCCTTTCAAGAATGAGGGAAAATGATGGCATTCTTATGAAAGGCTTCTTAAAGTCAACCACAAATACAGGATTTATGTGAATGCATGGTATTACAGAAGTGCTGAGAGAAAATGAATGAAAACAATTAAGTAGTATAAATTTTAAAGGGCTAGAGAGGTATATCAGGAGCTTTGCTGCTGCTTACATGGACCTCTCAACTGCTAAACTGTTTCAGCTGAAAGCACTGCACAAAACAGGTGAGATCCTTATCCAAATAGAAGGGTTGTCTGCCTGTCAACTATCTGTATTCCTGTCTTGGTCCTACAGGTGAAGATGTGAATAAACTTTAATGATTTGCTATAAATTGATGACATGCTTATGATGACAGTTTTTATAGAGTAGCTAATATTTTTTATTTAATGGATAAATACTCTTTTTTCCAAAAGTGCTATAACTCTACCATTATATTTTTATCAACAATATCATAGTATGTTATCTGATATGAATCGCTTACAGATTCAGCTTTTTGTGATTAATTGTTTCTGAACTGTTTGAGAGCAACTTTATTATGGTTAGCTTTAATCTCCTCTTGATCTCAGTTATTTTCCACATGGTCTACAGTACCTATAATCTTAAATCTTGAGTTCATTTGCAGTCTAATATTAGAATAATAACTTCAGATAACCAATAATATTTCAGGCTTAGCCCTATATTGACCCTTTTACAGTCAATATTTAGACATTTCAAGGATATTTTTGTATGAATAAAATATTTAGTATCAAAAGTCAGTTACAGGGATGTAATCTTCCATTAAAAAATTTATTCCTCTTGAATATAGGGAAAACAAACAGTGGTGCTATCTTGCTCAAAAATCCACACCTATGATTCCATCACTTTGACCTCAAATATTTTTCTTTCTGGTGCTTCTAACGGTTATGTTCACAAATCCATCTCCAGGATATATGCCAAATAAAAAAATCCTGCATTAATAACCAGAGAAATTTCTAGTCCACAGTTTTTGCTTCTGGTCAGCTCTGGGCAATGGTCACTCATAGTAACCTTTGCTGGTGGCTTTTTCCCTCTGTTCCCTTATGCTGACAGGCTTAAAAATGAAATAAAGAATTGTTATTTATTTTACTTGCACTGTCCTGTTGCTACCAAACACAAAGGACAAATTCCATGTAGGAAAACTTCATGTTCTGCAATGGGAGTGGGGATTATTTTACGAGATGGTGGAGGTTAAAGTGTTAGAGGATTTGATTGCTCTTTTTGTTAAGCACGGCATGCTTTAAAAGCCTCGTAATTTGATTTTTTTCATTCACACTCCATTTGAGGAAATCATAACACTTAACATTCAAAAGTAGTGAAGATCAGACAGGTGTTTTAACATAAGGACATTACTATTATTAAATCCATGGTATCAGAACTCATTATGGATATCATGGTTCTGTAATCACATACAGTTGTTAGTAGCCTGGTTATTTTTATTTGCATTCTACTTAAGCAAAATATCTCTTGGGTGCAATTTCCCTCCTTAGCTCTGTGAATTGTTAGAACAAAAGAATACCAATTACAAGTAGCACAAGTATTTCATTTTTCTATAGAATTCTGTACTAGGGCAGAAACAGTGTTTGTGAAGGTAGATTTTGAATAATTGAAAATAAAAATTTACAAGCAATGAGGTCACTTGAACCTCTCATTTTTTGCACTCTGAAGAGCTTTTTAGTAACTTTCTGACAGTTCAACTTACGATAACAATATTAAAATAGATCGAAATTAGATATTTGCTTGCTGCTTAATAAATGCTGAACTTTTTGTGTATATGTGACATCCTGATGCATCCATGAAAGGAAAAATAGCATTTGCAAGCCAAACTAGATGATAAAACAGTTTCATTTCCAGGCAAATGTTATGTTCCATTGCAAATTAATCCTCTGCTACAGCAAATTATCAAAACTGGTCTAGGCACTTTATTGAAAGCAGAATGTTAACAGGCAAATATAGAGTCCTCTAAAAATTCAGTTCCCAAAACGTGTAGTTACTGGTTAAAAAAAAGATTGAGAGGAGAAAAACAGTATTAAATTCATCTTTCTAAATTATGAAAACCCCTTTTTTGACATAGGAAGCTCAGTGGTGAATTTTCACCAAAGTAATAAAGCCATTTCTCCAATTTTATTGAGTCTGTTTTTACCTTTCCATCAACAGGTGTGTAACATGGGAAGATATTTGGAATATGAAAGGAATTAATTCTCTTGGTTTTGTTGCTTTAGCCACTGTAGGTATAGGAGCCTGGATTCAACCTGACCCCTTCTGATGCTGGCAGATTATTATAGCTCTTGTGTACTGAATATACTCCGTGAGGTTCTCTCAAGTTAACCTATTGGAAATTCACCTCTGAAAGTCCTGAGAACGAGATGGGCAACTAGATTCATTATACTCTAATACAAAACTTAGTAATTTCAATTCTCTGCATTTGAAAATGAGCAAGAAATCAAGCTTTGATTACTAGGAAATATCCTGAAAGGTAGAGGTACCTATACTTGTAATTGGACAAAAGAAATATTATGAAGTCCCTTGAAACTCAAGTAAGTTCTCAATCAGCTGATATACTGGAACTAACTTAAGAAGAATAGATTTCCACCTTGCCATGGTTTGTATGGTCTAGTTAAATACACATGTTCAGAAAAAATATGTATATTGAAGCTTTAAAGGTTTTTTTCAGCCTGCTAAAATTAAACAGCCTTCAGTATTTGTGAGGTGATGACCAGAGATATAATAATTTACTAATGAGGCTTTAGGAATTAAGGAAACTTAGGAATGTATAAGATTAGGGACCTTAGGGGATCCATGTTAATGTTTTATTCAGATTGGGAGAGTGTTCTGAAGAGAACCTTTGAAGAAAATCTTCAATTTTATCCCCTTGCCATCCTTTGCTTTATGTTCTGGCTGCAGGAATTTGATTACATTGGAGTACATATCACTGGGAGACTCATTCCAACTGCTGAAGAATAGCACTAGACTGAAGTAAAACCCCCAAAAATTAGTAGTTTGTTGTTGTTAGGTCCTCAACACCAACCATTTCACAATACAGATCTACTGCTACAGTACCACACAAATTGTGATCATCTTTTGGGGAATCTTGATTTTGGACGGTAAGGACTTCACAGTTGCCTGTCTCAAACACTGTTAAGATCACAGGACATTGCCATGAGATAAGCACAGAGAGGAGCAGCAGCATGGTGCTGGTTCCAAGCCTGGCAAGGTCTGGCTGGCACACCCTGGGTAATGCATCCAGACAAGGTTTCCCACTGTGGCAAACTGTGTGGAGGGACTACTGCCCATGCAACCATCGCTGGTCAAACAAAGCACCCCGAGTTATGGATCAGGTGACATCTGTGGCCACTGATGACCCTCCCTTCCACTCCAAATATGCCTCTGTGGATTCCTAGAATTTGGACTGTAAGTTAAGCCATCTGATGGGAATTTGAGATAACACCTGGACAACAGTACTACCCTTATCTCAGACCTAGGGGGAGGTAAAGAAAGCTGGGGGAGCACTGATAATAGACACAAAGGATGCACAAAGAAAGCCAATTCAGCAACTGTGCTGAAATCAGCTCTGATGGAGCAAAAGGTAATTCCAGCAGGGGAGGGTTGTGCACAATCCACTGACTCAAAGAAACCCACCAACTCAAAAGAAGAGAAAGAGGATCATGAAATTAATTAACATTAGAAGTGAGGGAATAATTTAACCAACAGAATAAGAGGAATGTGCAGCCAAAGAGCATCAATTCCTTTGTTTGATAGCATGTATAAATAGTGAAAAGTTTTGAACAACTTTGGGACCCCGACCATCAAGAAGCCCAGGGTGAAGAAGGTCAAATGGAATGTCGCTGGATGCACGGGTGGTGACTATCTTCTTCTTGGCCTGCCTCTCTCTCTCCTCCCCTGCCCCTCTTTGTATTTTTCTATCTCTCTCCCTAGAATTTTACTGTTAAATAAAATCTGTACTATTGAGATATTGGCATATGGTCTTGTTTGCACTTTAACTTGGGTAGAGAAATCTTGCAATAATTGGATCTTAACATGTTCAAAGGATGTAAAGGATCCCTGGATTTTAGAAGAGAAGATTTCAGACTATTCAGAGACATGCTTGGAGCAGTTCAGGAGAGCTGCTTGATATCCAAGGATCACCTCCTGAAAACTCAGAACAGTCCATCCCAACAAGTAGGAAATAAAGCAAAGGCAGCAGGGGGCCGCCATGGACAAGGAGTTCTAACTGAACTTGGACATTGAAAGAGAATGTACAAGAGGTGCAAGCAGTAGCAGGTGATCCAGAAAGAGTATAAAGCTGCAGTCTGTGCAGGGATGGGTTAGGAAATCAAAGGTCCACCTGGGATTGAATCTGAGAAGGGATGTGAAGGGACTCAAGGAAGGTTTCTACAAGTACATAAAGAGTAAAAGGGAAGTTAATGTAAATGAGGAACCAATGCTGGATAGGGCCAGGGTCCTTGTGACAAAGGACACAGAAAATCTGGGTGCAAGTCCAGGAGGAAAGTCTAGAGTGAGGTTCTGTTGCAGCGTGGTAGATGAGGGGTGCTGCGACCCTCCAAATACATCTCCACAGGGGCTGGAGCCACTCTGGCAGAGCCACTGCGCTTCTGGCTGACGAGCTCAGATGCACCAAGGCCCCCGTTCTGCCCCGTTAGTCGAGCCTCCATTTTCTGGGTGGCTCCCCAGAGGGAGCAGCTCAGGAGGGGCCAGACTCCCATAGGGGTGAAGCAGACAGCATCAGCTTTAGTCAGAGAAGCAGCTGGCACACGCACACACGCTGCAGGCCACAAAAGAACCAAGGAAGGATCTCTAGCATGGCATTCCAAGAAGAGGTTTTACTTCCCTGTATCACCTCATCATGAAGGGAATCAGAGGCCAAAAGAAAAAATGGGGCAGGGGTTTGGGGTTTATACTGGGGTTTCACAGGATATCAGGCTGCAAGGCGGGACAGGGACGGGACCAGGGAAAAGGGACCAATAAGTAGGGACTAGGTTACAAAGGCAAATGGGAAAACAGGGAAGGGAAAAAGGGACAGGGAGAACAACAAATCAATCAAAGGAACAGAACTGGGAGCAAACTGTGTCTTAGGAGAAGCCTGTCACTCAAGCCTGGGGGAGAATTCCCTGTCACAGCCCCCAATGGGCTGGTTGACCCCAACAAGGTTCATCCTCAGTGAAGGAGGAGCAAAGCAGGGAGAACATAATCAATCTGCACATGCATAAGTCCAAAGGCCTAATGTGTTACACCCAAAAGTCCTGAAGTTCAAACAGCATCTAAAGGGATACAGGCTTTGTTTTGAGATGTAAAAGAATAATGAAAATATTAGTCACACTGTTATTCTTCCAGTGTTTAAAAGTTGTCTTGGAGTTTTTGAACTCCTGAAGTTCAAATGAAGGACAAACTAAGGTGAACACTTAACAAGTTAGAACAACAACAAAAAAAACAACTCCCCAGACAGTTGTTCTTACTTCATGGAAATGGGAGAAATGAATCCATTCTAATGATCAAATCAGCTTGACCAGGAGAGGCAGGTAAAAAGATTTTCTCAAATCTGATGTCCATAGGAATGTGTAATATTCTCAGCTTGAAGACCTGAGCCCAGTTTTTGCAAATCAACTAAGCTCTCAGTTTTCCATTATACTGACATCACTTATATGGATATCAATATTGACTATATTTAGATTGCCATGAGAATAAAAAAGAAAAGAAAAGACATCAATTCCATTGATTGAAGCTCAACAAATAATGCCATATTAGCACAAATAATTTTGAGGTAAATACAAAAGCTCTTAACCACTTTACCTGTAAGAAAAACAACTTTGGTGCATGTTTAACATGCATTTGAATGAAAGAGGAGTTTATTCTACATTGATTGAAGATGGCAGAGTGATTTTTCATTTTTAAAATCAGGAAAGATTATGACTTTTTGTTGGTTTTTTAATAAATAAATATTTATTTAAGAAAATTAAAATATTTGAGAGTTTAGTAGATTCCAGACAGCTATAATATATAGACTGCATATCTATCATGCTTTAAAAATTGAATTAAAGGTAAGTAACTTTTCTTCAGTAATTTTCCTGTTTTGTATTGTTACACATTTAGGTAGAGCTACCTGATAACACTTTATATCCTTGAGTTATGTGGAATGGAATGTCAAGTCTAAAAAAAATCTAAGTCATGCCTTTTGCATTTCTACATGTTTTCTAGTCAGTATAGCAAATGCAGAAAACAGAACTCATCAGTATTGCTGTCTATTAAAGATCATGGTAAAATACAAGCATTACATTGCCAAATATAATATTAAATTCGTACTAGTTTGAAAACAAACCAGTGGTAAATCGCAGGTCAGAATTATAATTTAATAGGAAAATTAAAATAAAAGCAATAGTCCAAGAACACTGACAGAGTCAGGATACAACCTGACACCCTGTTAGTCGGGATGGTGGTAGCAGTCCAGATGAAGTGGTCCTGTTGAAGCAGTGATCCTGTAGAAATGGTCTGGTCTTCACCTGAAGGCCCAGTGGTAGCTCTTGTCCTCTGGAAATCCAGTAGGTGAGGGCTGCTTATGCTGTTTCAAACCTCAGAGCATATCCAGGTGGGAATGCTTGGCTCCTCCCCCTGGGCGGAGCATCTCACACTAGGATGATGTAATTCTATGAGTCATGCGGTGGGCCCTTGATGGGACATTAACAGAGATAGCCCCCTGGAGGGAGTTATCAGGGATGAGTCATGGTAGGACATAACGAGCACTGTTCCACCTGGTTTAACAGCTTGTGAAGATGATAACAGAATACATACTATTGGTTACATCTTACATTGTAACCTAGGACAGAATTTAACTGCTTTTTACATGGAAACTTTAAACATACTTAAGTTTTCTCTTATCACTTTTATTAATTTGTCCCTATATCTACACTAATATATCTCTGTCTCTTGGTGTATATCTACACTAATATATCTCTGTCTCTTGGTGTGCTCAGCCCCCCAACCTGACCTTTATTTCACGTGTCTTTGCTCAAATGATAATCAGCAGTGGCAGTTGTAACTGATGTATCTGGTCTGGTCATGACGGCTACAACCAGCTTGTAGTGGATTCAGGGGAGACAGGTAACAACACAATAGCAAAGAGCTAACCTGAGCAATATGCCTTCCCTAAACATAATGCTGGTCAAGAGCCCAGTCAAACCAAGCAGGGAAGAAATTAATTCTGTGGTTGGTATGCAAATGGAATAATGAAGGAATTGTCTTAGTCGGTAGATAATGGACAGCCCAGGGCCCACTGAACTCGCATGCACAGCAGTGGGCTGCAGACCAGGATCTTCCCTTGGGTAGGGGTGCCTCTGAAAGTTATTCCTCAAGCTTGATAGATTCCTTCCCACAACAGATTCTCATTAAATTCGCATGCTAAATTTCGAAATGTTAGCTAAGTGATATAAAGAATTTATTGTCCACATTGAATCCTTTAGATATAAACCACTGATCAAGTTCTGGAACCAAGTCTGAATCCAAACATACCTAAACTCCCCTTCGAGAAGGACAAACAGGCATTTAGAACACAAGGTAGTCCTTTCTGAACCTCATGACTCACCAGGTCTCCGTGACAGTTTTGTTTGACCCAGACCTCTGTGCAGTAAATAATTTAGTGTACGCTTGCCATAGAATCTTGTTAAACCACTGTTTCACTTGCCATCAAACTTTGTTAAATCACTAATTTATATTAATAAATGTGTTGCTACTTTTTTATTACAAGTGAAGTGCATCCTTCCATCTGTAAAAATTTGTCACATAATTTGTGTTTACAAATAATATGGAGATATATGTGAATAGGTAAATATTAACAAACTATCATGGCTTCTTATGGGAATTTTGTCCATGCAAACATGTTGAAATGTGCCCTGAAGCTTTCTGGAATTTAGACTTCTAGACACCCAGTGACTGCCTGTCCTAGGTTACAATGTAAGTTGTGCCCAAAAGTATGTATTCTATCACCATCTTCATAAGCTGTTAAAACCACTGGGGCAGTGTTCCCCCATCTCCTTCACGACTCATCCCTGCTAAACTGATGGGAATATCTTCTGTTAATGGGCCATCTAGTCTCACCACATGACTGATAAAATTACATCATTGTGAGATGCTCCATCCAGAGGGAGGAACCAAGCATTCCTACTAGAATATAATCTGCGATTTTGAACACCACAAGGAGCCTTTTCCACTGTATTCCCAGAGGAAGACCAGACCCTTGTACACTGTCACTGGACCTTCAGAGGAAGACCAGACCCTTCTACAGAATCACTGCTTCAATAGAACCATCACTCCAGGAGGACTGCAGCCACCATTCAGCTGGACTGCTACCAACTCCCTGACCATCAGGGGGTCAGGCTGTACTGTGACTCTGTCAGTGGGTTCTTTTTTTTTGTACTATTGCATTTATTTTATTTTTCCTTTTAAATTGTATTTCTGACTTGAAGTCTCTCACTAGTTTGCTTTCAAACTAGTACACTGTTGTTGTCATACTTAGGAATAAATGTTTCACTTAAAAACAGTCCATTCTCCCTACTGCCTGGGCGAACATAGGATACAGTGAGAATGTCCCCACTTTTTATGGGCTTGCACATATACCTTAGGTTAACTGGGCTCTGCTTTCAGCTGTTTACAGCTGGAAGGGTAAGGGGAAAATAGCTTTGAATCCTTTCTTACTCCAGAATTCACAATAGACTGAAACAGCTTCGGAGATTTCAAAAATTTTCCCTTATAACAAGTAGGAAAGGCTTAAGTGCTGTCACTTTCAGATGAGGAAGCACTCAACAGAAAATTAGTTTCTTTTTCCATATGGAACTTATCCTTCTCACCAGCCATTGTCACAGGAAATACAGAGGCACACTGAGTCTCATTGTCTCAAATATCTTCTTAAACTCACTCCACTCCACTTAACATAGGAGGAAAGAAAAAACCCATGTGCATAGAGTAATTAACGGAATTTTTTAAAGTCATCTTTCGAAACCTTTAGCAGACTCTTCCTTTAGAGAAAGCAATTTTGTGTTCTGACCTGGCAGCTACTTTGAACCAAATAAAAGAGGACATACTGTGAAAGAGATTACACTAACTGTGCTGTGCAGCTATCGCTGTTTTGTATTAGACAGCAAGAGCACTTACTTGATTACAGTTTTCTAAAGGCAAGATTTGTGTTTACAAGCAAAATATCTAAAAAGGAAAGCAGCTTATGAAATGATTTATCAGTAATAACCAGAATCAGGAGCCAAGGGCTGAGAGAGACTTGGCCTCTTATTTGGCCATTTCCAGTGCCTCTTTAACCAGAAAATCAATTAAGTGACTTTAAACTAACACAGGCATATCTGCATAGCAGAACAGAATTCAGCCCAGAGATATTTCTTTTCAGCCTCTGAGATGGTGATCATCTGAGAGTTTGGCTGAGGGAGAGAAGTCAGCAATACAGTGGAACAATCAGATGGTGAAAAAAGGAAAAATAATAATACTAATAATAAAAAAATCTGTTTTAACATGAGAACTGAGTGGGTAAGTAAGAGCTAAAAATTTCATTCTAATATTGTTTTCATGGAACAGTGACTTTAGAAAAGAGACTATGAGAAAAATAATTTTAACTGTGTCTGAGTTTGTCTGTGTCTCAGACCATTAAACTGGAGTGTCTTCACTGTGAGCTGAAGTGTGAACTGAGATAATTATACTAATTCTTCTGACTGGGAAAGCTGACTGTAGTGGGAGAAAGAGCAATTTTTAGAGGATATAGAAGAAGCCAGGTGACACAAATCTTTTCCACCTAAAAGGATGCCACATTTTATTATGGTAATTCAAATATGTGTGGAAGAACAGTAAAAAAGAGAAGGAGGATTGTTGCATCTTCCCTGCTTTCCACGGCAATTGTACTGCTTGTCCTGTCCTATAAGCATCAGGAGGCATTTGAAAACCTTCTCAATATCTCTCCCTCCACCCTGTATTCATCTCCATCCAATAAAGCTGGTCACAGGAGCTAATCAGTTCCATTAGTCTGCCCTGACAAGTCTTTCTCTGCTTCTAATGCATTCCATTCAGTACAGAAGTGTACATGAGACACAGGACAACAATGCACACCTGCCCAAAAATATCTTGAACCTACTACTTCAGAACTAAGCAAGGAAAGGGTTCAAAGGAGACCAGAGGGATAGAGTAATATAATGGCAATGCTGTGATTACTGTTGTGATCACAGACTGTTATTTGATTATTTTGCTATAACTTTTGGTTAGCAGTAGTGCTGAAATAAATGGTCCCACACATACCCATGTCTGTTCATTTGCTGTTAGCATTTGTAAGTCCATTAAAAGAAACTGAGTGGAGGAATTAATTTGGAATACAAATTAAAGTTTTTTCAATACTTTTGTATTACTTCCTCGAAGATATTTTTTCATCAGGTTTCATTTCTTCACTGCTTTCAAAAATAAATTCTGTACTATTTATAAAGAAACTTATATGTGGTGCTTTCATAAAGTGTTATGGCACTTGAATTCCTCCAAAAGACCTCAGTTCCTCTTGTTATGGGTAGGAGAGACATGAAGAACCACATCTTTTGATCCTGCCAGTACTAGGAGAAAGGATAGATGGTGCTTAGACACTCATCAGGAGCTATCAACTCATACTTTGACCTGTCCTCAGCAGCAGCAAGTTAATGTTTCCAGGCAGTGGAGAAGATGAGTACACGGCTCATACCTAGATCTGCCTCAGAAACATCAGAGCTTTCCAGTCTTATTACCGGGGAGAAATTGTAATGTTTTGGGTTTTTTAAATCTAGGAGTTTTCACGTTCTTAGGACTTGGAAGAAGCCTCCTGTTTGAAGGATGTGAGCACAAGATCTGAAAAGAGTGAAGGCTCAAAAATCCTATTTTATTCTTAAAAATCTCAGAGTCCAAGCCTTACTAGTTTAATACACCTGAAAAATGTAAAAAATGTAAAAAATGTAAAAAATCAAATATTTACTTAATGCAATGGTGAGTTGAAAAAGTTGGAACCTTTATTTTAACAAATCATCCAATTAGTCAGAAAAAAAAACAGTTGAATTTTTTTCCATAGGCTAAATCACAATGAGAATTTTGTGCTCTGGAGCATGAGTCAAATAAGTGTACTGCATTATGCAGAGGTATGTATATGGATGAAATGAGGGAAAATCTGAACAGTTCCTTCTCCACTCTACTTTCAGAAAGACTTGGTAGCTCTTTGAAAACCTTCTTACACTGAGCAATTTGTATATATCTTCCTTATGCTGCAGCCCAGAAAAAAGCATCCTTTTATGTGCCTATTGCTGATTTCACCCTTTTGTAACACTTTTGGGGCTAGGGAAGGTGAATGACAGAAACCATGGAGATAACAGTGATAACTGCTAATCAGCCCTAGATAAAGTCAAAGTGATTTGCCTCAGGCTGCCTGATTAACAAGGCCATTAGCAGCTTGTGCTGATGATCCACTTTACAGTGTAACAGACAAGACAATTACCCTATAGGAGGTGAGATTAGCACACCATGTGTGGACCTCAGACTTAATATCAAAGGCTGAGACTAAGACGAAACCCTTTTGCGCAGGGGCCATGCCACCAGTCAGAAGAAGAAGGAGGACACATCCAGCATGAGTGTCCTGTGAATCCGGACACTGCAGCCAGTCTAACCCAGACCAGAGGGAAAGGGACTATAGCTGGTGTGAGCATAATGTGTAAGACAGAAACACTAAACTAGAAGTTGCTCTCTTACCTGAGCCATCCGGCTTAATAAATGAATTCTCAATCTGTGGAATGATGTGGTTCTCCACATGACATGGGGAGGTGTGATTCTCTGGTTTTGGTCCTCTACCCAAATCCCGAAAGAAATTATTATTTTCATAATAATCAGAGAAGACCTGGTTATCAAAACAATTTTCCCAAGGTGAAGCATACCCAGGTAAATTATTAACTTGTCTGTTTCCATGGGAGAAAATATATATGTATGTAAGTACCACCTATCTACAAAATGTGAATGAAATTCCCTATGAAGGTAATATGTATTTTTTACTCAGTAATGTGGTTTTTCTTTTACAGAGTCCTTGCAGATGTTGCTTTGCAGAAGACATTCCATTAGATCTGCATCTGCCCCCGAGTGCAAAGGAGTAGTGGTCATGAGCCAGAATGGCAGAAGAGATCATAGTCAAGGAGCAGCCAAAGCTATTTCTTATTCTCTAAGAATTTCTCTCTTATTTCACATGATAACAACAAATTCACTTGTTGTTACTCCCCCTTTTTAACTCTTATTAACCATGTTAGCAGTCTATATTATCAAATATAGTTCTGTTGAGTTCAACCACCCTCCTTGGTTCTTTCTACCTTACTCTTATCCACCATCCTCGAGGTTATCAAAGAGAGTCCTTCAGCCCTGATAACATTCAATCATTTGATCTATTTTCTGCTCCACTCTGGCCTTTTCTTCTGAGGCTCATTGCCCTCACAAATCAGTGAGTCTAGGAGCACCACATTAGTTTTGGGATTCCCATCCATGTGTCAAACATTCATATTAACTGGCAGAGGCTTAGATATATCATTAAAATTAACATACATATCTATATAACAACATTGCACCTATTGCACCTATCAGATGCCACCTATTTCAGAAAAAGAAGGTGGCACTTTGAGCCAAATATTTCATTCTTGTCTTATATAGTAATCCTTCTCCACTTATTGCAGGTGTAGCAGAGATATCTGTGGTGTTGACACAGCAATTCAAAAGCTACATCTTTTGGTTAAGAATTACTTTCACATTACAAGGAAAACCACGTGCATAATTTTGATTTTTTATTTTATTACGTTAGAAAAAAATCTTGCATTGTTTTATTTTAATGAGGTAGTTCTGACAGTTTTCACCTAAAATAGCTGAAAGTGAGGACTAGAACTAGTCTCAGCATAAAGCTATCTGCCAGGGAATTTGTCTTCAACACCCAGAATGCCTTTGATAATATCCCAGACCTTGTTGGAACTTTTTCCCTGCTGAAATGAAAGAATAATAAAACTGTGAAGTAGTTTAGGGGTTGACTAAACAAAATTCTGTTTGCTTCAGGATTCCTCAAGCTCAAAATGAGGCAGGAAATATTGTTGACCAAACTTTACAGACAGAAGTAACTGATCTGGCTTTTCCCTTTGTTAGCTTCAAGTCAATAAAGATAACATTTAATTACATGTCACAAATGGAAACAAGAAGAAACTTAACTCTCTGGAATTGTCAGATTCATTACACTGTGTTAATCATGTTTATTTTAAATTTGGGTTTTTGTAGATGCACCTATCCTGTATGATGTTTACTTTGTCAGTTACATTAATTTCTGTTGAATTACAGTATGAGAATTACAAATGAGAACACATTTTCAACCAAGACTCTGGTTGTGAGGACTTGCCACAGTCTTCTGTGTTTTGAAATAGATATAACTGATGATTCAGAATTGCACATAACCAAATTATCTGTCGGCTACAGATATGCATTACTCGCACTGTTACTTGATCAGATGTCAGTTTTACAGTCTATTGCTCTTTCTTTGGCTACCAGCAATTTGGATTCAGACCTGCTCCCCCATTACCCATAAAAATCAATAAACTTAGAGTTATTTAAGAGTAAATGTAATGCTTCGTTGAAGGCAGCAAAATTGACTGTGAAAATCTGAAGCAGATGAATGCAAGAAAATCTTTGTAATTACATTGTTAACACTGGCAACTAAACAAAATTAAACTATTTGCTTGTGGTCATTTGAGTATACTTGGGGTGTTTGGTATCACTGTTATAAAAAATAAGGATAGTAAATAATATCTTTTGAATTTTTTGTGTACTTTTGTGAATTTTTTATATTTTTACTTTGTGTATACTCAGAAAACAAAATTCAAGTCCAATCTACAGACCTGAAATTCCACCACTGCCAGTGCAAGAACTGTCTCTTCTTGAACAAAAATCTTGAATGAAGACTCATAGCTATCATTGACTTAGCTAGAGACAAAAATGGATGGATTGCAATATTTCCAGATGTTAAATTCACCAATATAGAATAGAATAAACCCCAAGGTAAGGGGTGGACTCTGGGATTTGCAGTGTCTATTTTCACTGAAAAATACTGTTTACTTCATGGAATCCCACTGTTCCTCTGTTGGGATATGGAGGAACAGGAACAGACCCTTGGCCTACATGTCCAAATCATTGTCTTTAATTTTGTAGTTGAAGGACTGACATTTTCTCTGATACAATCTTACCAGCAAAATTTTAAGACTAAAGTCTTAAGCAAGGAGTTTTGACTGTAGCATTTTTCTATATTTGTCTTTTCCTCTGTCTACAGGAATTCATAGATATAAACTCATTTTTTATTACTGAGAAAAAAACCCCAAACCTCAGTTTCTTTCCCTGACTGTTATATAACTCTGGAAAAATATGATACAAGTCAACAGACAGCAACAGGAGGTAGGTGAAAAAAGGGGCAAAATTACCTTGCATAATTTGTTATTCAATAAGTTGAACATAATGTAAAATCTTTCTGAGATCACAGGAACAAATTACAGTACCTTAGAGAATTAATGCTTATACAATGATAGATGTTCCAGTGCAGTCCCTGTGGGAAAGGAACACGAAGAAAAGGAATAAACACTTCTGAAGATATGCCATAGAGAAAAAAGGCAGGATTCACCTAATCTTTCACTGTCCAGAAGTTAAGCATGTAGTCTAAGGTACTGGACTAAACTCCTTTATGTGTTAGAAAGGAAGGAGATCGGCTTCTCTTGAGGACAGTTTATCTTACCTTCCTTAAATGATGGTCTTAATAATGGATGAATCACCCTCAGGAGTCATCTCTTTTTGTTTCTTTACTTTGAAGAAAAAGTTTGTATGAATAACAAGTTTGCATTAGGCATCTAACTTTGAGGACTAAATTAGGTGAATTGCATCTTACCTTTATTCAAGGCGTAACTCTTATTCCAAGGGATACAGGCATTACCTTGGTCTCCTCAAAGCGTAGTTTTCAAAGGTCTTTATTCAGGTGCAGATAAGCCTCTAGTGGATTTTAAAAGTGTATAAATGACTGAGAACCTCAACCTTGGAATTGTTTGGGCCCAGAAGCACAAGGACTTTTAAACTCCCAACTCATGTATACACACTTAGTTCTTCCTAGATTCTACTGAGAATTAAGTTTTTGAATGGGACTTTTCTGTTTTGCTGCACATTTGGACTATTAAATGGCTTTGAAAAGTTTACCTTATATGGCTACAAAAAACTGGATTGCAACATGATGTCAAACTTTTTAGAGATACCCTTAATTATTTTACTTCATGTGTCAAAATATTATTTAGGTGAAATAAACTCCCATCAGCTAAACTTAGGTCCATTTTTTTCACTATGAGGGTGCACTGGAACAGGTTACCCAGAGAAACTGCATCCCTGAAAATGTTCAAGGCCAGGTTGGATAGGGCATTAACCAATCCGGTGTAGTGAAAGCTGTCCACGCCCATGGCAGAGGGATTGAAACTAGATGACCTTCAAGGTGCCTTCCAACCCAAACCATTCTATGATTCTATGATGCTATGATTCTATGAAGATGCCCCATTTCTTAGTACAAATTAGATATTAAAAACAAACTAAAGAAAAACCCTTCTGGACGGATTAATCAACCCATATGGACATTTGTTTTCCTCGCACTTTGGAACTGATCTGATTCATTTAAAGCTAGAATAGATGTCTATACATCATACCACTGAAAAAAGAACAGAAACACTACAAATATTCTTAAGCCAAAACAAACGACTTTGAATACTTGCTTTGCTTGAATTGCAGATTCACAGTATTTCACCAAATTATGGTGCATAATACATAGTTGTGTAATTTGAAGCACATACAATAATACCCTTTATATAACACGTTGCCATCTTCAAAAAGCACAAGTCTTTGAAACTAAGTCTAAGAAAAATCAGGCATACAGAGTTGGTAAACATATTTTACTTCTTAGCAAGGAACGTCAAGTTGTTCTCTCATTATCTACACAGAGAACATCAGTGTTGCCCACTAAGGGGCTGTGGCAAGAAATGCTCCCCAGGTTTGAGTGACGGGCTTCTCCTAGGGCCACATTATGCTAATGTACCCCAGTTCTGCTTCCCTGATTGATTTGTTGTCCTCTCTGCCCCTTTATACCTTACATGTCTCTACCCTAGAATGTTCTCCCTTCCCTGTTTCCCCATTAGCCCTCATACCTTAGTCCTTCCCTTGCTGTATCCCTATTGGTTCCTTTGCCCTAGTCCTCCCTCTACACCGCTCTGCGCCCTCATACCATTGGTCCCGATGCTCTGCCCACCCCCTGGACCCCATAAACAGACCCTGAACCCTATCCTCCATTTTGTCCTTCGTTCTCGGAACCCTTCAGGATGAGGCTGCAATTAACCCTCTCGTGGAACACTGCTGCTGTGGGGTATCCTGGCAACCTTCCCAGAGACAGCGGGGTCCATGGAAAGAACAAGGGAATGCTCTTTTGCGTAGATGTTTCAGAGAGATGTTTTATTTCCAGCCCGCATGGCTGCGTGGTCTGCCCCAAGACTAGAGAATCATGGGACATCCAAAGAGTTCTCGGGGCGGGGGAACATTTGGGACCAATAGGAACATAGAACTTGGGTACATGTGACCAGGGAGCAGGCAGAAACCCAATGACCAGGTCATGCCTCCACCCCAGGGCCCCCTCCCGCCAGGGGAAGTAGCGGGGAGCCCCAACAGAATACCATGCCAGACCCTTCCCAGCTCTTTTATTGTCTGCCCGCGACTGTGTGAGTGTCAGCTGTTTCGGTGGCTGAGATGGATGATGCCGCCTTTTGCTCCTATGAGAGCCTGACCCCTTTTGGAGTGCTCCCTCCGGGAGCCCGACCCTTCGTGGGATGCTCAACAAGGGGAAAGGACAGGAGTTCTGGGCACATCCGAGCTCACCAGCTGGGACACAGTGGCCCTACCAGAGTGGCCCGCTATCCAGGGATGCCTTCGGGAAGATTGCGGCACTTCCATCAGCGCACGCCGTGACACATCAACCCACAAACAGCTGCATTGGAATAAAAAAAAATACGCATTTGTTTGAATTCATTAAAAATGGACAGATTGCACTCAAAATTAAAAGTGCAGATTGCAAAAGAATAGAAAGAAGTAAATGAAGAAAAAGTTCATTAGTGTGTCAAATATAGGTATTTGAGTATATATCTACGCAAAAGAAACAAGACAATTCAGTATACTCAGTAATTCAGTTATAAAGTAGGTATGTGGGGAAATAAATAATGAAGATTCCTAATACACTACACAATACCAAAATTTTATCTTTTAGAACAGTTTAATTTGTCATTCAAACAGATGTTTCTGAGATCCCTTCCAGGGGCTACTCTGGAAATCCTAATGCTTACATGTCACATTCTTTTCTCAAATCTATTAAAAGAAGGTACCCACCCTTTCAACTTTAAAGAGTTACCACATTTGGGAGAAAATTTCTTGTTACTTTATTGTTGTTGACATTTTCTTCATGGATTGTCCCACAGATATGACATCAAAGAGACTGCAGAAATGTCCTGCTCAAAGGAAAAGTAAAACTTAATAAAATATTTCTTTATTTGAGGAAAACAGTTATTGACAGAGAAAAAAAGTGCAGCCAATTATTTTGTAACTGGAGATGCTACTGACACAATTGAAAATGAAAAACAGTAAAACTACAATCATCCT
Organism: Dryoscopus gambensis; assembly: GCA_013389985.1. Taxonomy (NCBI): domain Eukaryota; kingdom Metazoa; phylum Chordata; class Aves; order Passeriformes; family Malaconotidae; genus Dryoscopus; species Dryoscopus gambensis. Next base: position 50,638 of record WEIT01018247.1, read on the forward strand.
TTGTAGATGCACAAGTTGAGGTCCACTCTGCATTACCTAAACATTTAATTTATGTCTACTGACACTGTGGGGTAGTTGGTAGATATAAACATGTGTCTTTTAGTATTTACAAAAGAAAAATTTTTTACCTAAAATAGGTCAATTAAATCAAGAAGAGAAATCTCCTCTTTTGATATTTAAAGGTACTTTTTTCATTTCTTTAATTATAAAGAAATTCACACACTGTAGGCATAATTCAGTTACTTTAAGATGGGTTACTAAAGAGTTGCTCATATCTTTTGAGATGGGTGTCAGCAACGAGGACATATTACCAGTTCTCCAGCTGCTGAGAACAGTGGGTTCCCTAAAAGTCTTGTTTAGTACCTGGTAGCCCCATGGCACTGTCCTACATATTGTAATATTGTAAAAAATTTCAAATGGTGCTTGACCTATACATCATTATTTTTGAGCAAGTGAATCAATATCTTTAGGAATGTTAGGTCATTAGGATTTAAATATGAGTGTAAATTATATGCCTTTATTAAGTCTATTGAAATTGTCCCTCAGTAAGTAACTAATAATTGGAATAAAAGGTCCCAATGTAAGTGAGCATTAAGTGAAAAAATACAGGTGATATATGTATCTTCTAATTCAAATTAGCAATTTGATGGACCTTAGAGAAACTTACATATAATTTCATTTCATCTGATCTTAAGTCTGTCTGATTTTGTACATCAAAATCACCAATGCATATTTTACAATGCATATAGAGCCAATCCACAATTTAACAGGCTTGCTTACATTTTATTGCCAGTGAAATACAACATTCTCTACCCTCTGTAACCCTTCCAGGACTATGTATTTTGTATTGTATTATATTTTGTATTTTGGCATACTGAAACTCCCTTTCTTTCTCTTACATTTTTCTTCTGGAACCTTAATTTAAGTTGATGATGTTAAGCTACAATAAACTTAGCTCTTAACAGATGTAATTCCAACAGAAAATCCTGTACATTATTGTACATACCTAAATGTAGCTAAGACAGAGAAAAGAAAAGGCCTCCCGAAAAATCTTTCTTAGAGAGCTGGTAAGTGATGCTACAGACTTCATTCCATATAATATAATAGATATTTCACCCCAAGGCTCATTCCGGTCAAGTTTTGTCTCAGTAATAACCTCTGTAATAAAGTCAGATCATATGGATATAGTGTAATTAGTCCTCATTTTATTTCATAAGCCAGATTTGTTTCAGGTATTCAAAAATGTAGGCAAAGATGAACTCTATGGCCGTAAGGAAAGAAGGTAGACAGGAATATTAAACAAGAGGCTTTGAGGAAAAACCGTGGGAGACAGAGTGTATAAAAGGGTCTGTTGAGTTTCCAGGGGTATTTAGAAACTCTCAAAGATTTTGAAAAGCTGAAGGCTTTGCTTGTATTGCTCTCTTTTTAGGATTATTTATTATTCTGTTTTAAGTATATTCTATGTTATAAGTTTTAGACATTGATCATTATCTCTAGGTGCCCTGGACTTTAGATGAATTCAATACTTGCCTCAGAAACATTGCAGTGTCCATTAATATTAGACTGATACTAACAGAGATGAGATTGTTAGTTTTCTGTTAAATTAGCTTTATTCCAAGAGCATCCTGTTTATAATACAGCCAGTTTCCACCCCACTGGTTTCTTCATTAATGTCAAGCAAACTTGCAAGGCTGTAAGTATCATCAAAAATTCAATACAAGAATGAGAACAAGCAGCAGTATAGAATATTTCTTTTGTTTCCTGAAAAGAAAGCAAAAGTAAAAACATATAACAGGAACAAAACCCCCTCATTTATTTCCCCTCATTCTAACTTGTATTGAGAGATGTTGAAAGTATGTGAATACTTAATATCAGTATTACGAGTACTTTTTGAGTACTTACTTTTCTGGACATGGATAATAGTGCATTGAGTTTATACTAAATAATAATTAGTATATTGCTGACAATATTGTCTTCAATCAGTTATTATTTTTAAATTGTATTATTTTGTCATGGTATTTATCCATGACATAGCTAAAACATTTAGGAATCAGTATCACATTGACATACTTCAAGAAGATGTTTTTATATAGAAAAGTATGCACACAGTTGACCTTCTTATGGAAAATCTCTAGAATTGATCTAAGATTTCTAATAAAATATAAAACAGGATAAAAAACCCCAACCAGAACTAAAACTTGAAATAAAAGGAATAATATTTTATGAAATCATTTCATATTTTCAATGAGTAAAGATCACAGGTAGGGTACAGAAATTCAGAGAGTAAATACTTACAGAAAAATCATTTTGTCAGGAGTAATAACACCTGTAGAATGCCCAGTCTATAGAGACTTCTTGAGCCTCTATCCTGTATGGAGGAATTTCCTAACATCACTGTATAATGCAATTTTTTTGTACCCTAGAAGACTGATCACCTGATTTACAGAGTCTGCATATTTCAAGCTAAAGGCTCAAACCAAACTGCAATCCCTTTCTTCAAATGCTTCTTATTCTAAACACTCCAAGTAATCATTAACTGTGTTCTAACAAAGCAAAAAAAAAAAAATAAGAGAAGCAGAAAATATGTTTGTGTACTCTCAGCAGAGAAAGCTGAGAGTGGAGTTCTGTCATTTCCCTGTGATACTATCCTTTAGCAATCATTTGAATTTGTTTTTCAACTTCTTGGCCATACTCTCTCTTGCTTTCCTACCCAGAAGTGCTTGCCTCTGTCTGTGCCACCAGGCTCTCCTCAGTACACTGCTGAGCTTGGACGCCATCCAGTGAAGAACTGCAGAGATTGCTTGTGCCCTACCAGGGGGGAATCAAGATCTGGTGCATATGCAATGTGTCATCCAGTTTTCTCAGAACTTTTAAAAGATCCAGCTGTGCTGTTATTTTGGTCAGGCCTCAGGCCTTCCACAGCACATCAGTTTTACTTGATTTACATTCTAGAGCCTACATTAGATTTCTAGGAATCAATGTGAGATAGATTCTTACCAAGGTCCTCACACTGAAATAAAAAAAATAAGAGTCAAAAGAAATGTAATGGATATAATACATAATGTAAACATGTTTTCTGCATGTTTGTTCGGGAAAGAATTTTTCTTGTGGTAGATCTCTGCAAGAAGTAGGATCAGAGAGAAATATTTTATTTTTCAACATTTTTATTTTTAACAGAATTTTAAAAAGCATAGGAACAGACAAAAACTGGCTATTTGGCTACTTGGAAATTATTTTTTTAATTGCACTGAATATACAATATCATTCATTTTGTCCTGTTATTTTAAAGTTATCATTATTCTACTGAAATAATTCTGTCAGTTGTTTCCACTTTTGTTTTTCATATCTTGACAAAAACCACCTCCTTGAAAGCAAAACAAATTAAAACAAGGAAATCTGAAAGGACAAAGGCAGTAAATTCAGATGGTCACTGCAGAAAGTTTTTAATTAAATAGAAAATTACTAGGAGTGCTGCAGTAAAGTGAAACAACAAATCATAAGCATATACTGAAGGACAATATTTTCAAAAGTAAGAATAGGGTACAAGAACCCAAGCCTTTCAAAGGAAGAAGAAAAGAGCACTTTGTAAATTAAGCAAACAAAGGAATAGTTACTTTTCCTTAAAATGGTTTCAGGGCGTCAATTTTTTTCTAAGAAGGATAACTGAAGAATTGAGAAATATCTAATTAAGATACTTCTTATTATGTCTTTTGAATATTAGGGAAAATTTCCTGTCTGACCATTCAGAAGCCACTCTGGCAATCACAATCCCACCACCAGAGACTCTGCCTGCTGGGACTGAAGTTCTGGATTGCTCCAGTGACCTGAGGGGACCTGCTTGACTGCCTACACTCACCATACTCACACAGTCAGACCAGATTTTCCTACCAGCTCGATGCCAGGTTTTCCACAGCAGAGTCTCAGGCTTTTGGTTCCTTTAAATAATTTTATCATGGTCCAGCAACAGATTATCATCTTGAGCTAGTGTTTCTGAGGAGGGACCCCAAACAAAGGAAACCCTGAGCTTTTATACCCTCGCAGTCTAAGTGTGTGAGAGTCTGTTGGCTACTGCTTCCCTGAATGTCTGGTCACCTGGCTGGTGCCACAAGTTCTCACGCTATTTGCTATGCAAAGATCGGTGCCAGTTCACAGCCTCTTGCCTCTGGCTCACACCACCCAGAGCTCAGCCTGCAACAGGCACTATAGCACCACACTGAGCTACCTGCACTAAGTGTATTCTTAAGCATATTTTGTTGGTAATTGGAATTAAAAATCAAATGAAACAACTGAAAATCAGAGGGTTGGAGTTTATGTTTAGGTACGCATGGGTTTGGTAGCACCCCTCAGGGAATACTGCAGAAAGTGTAGATGTTGAGAATTTTTATTAAATTATTTAACAGCTTGTGACACAGAATCACAAAATCACAGAATGGGTCAAGTTGGAAGGGATCACAGTGGATCATCTGGGCCAACCTCCTTCCTCAAGCAGGGTCATTCTAGAGCACATTGCACAGGATTATGTCCAGACAGTTCTTGAATATCTCCAGTGAGGGACATTCCAGAACCTCCCTGGGTAATCTGTTCCAGTGCTTGGACACTTGGACAATAAAGAATTTCTTTTTCCTATTCAGGAAACTTTCTGTGCATCAGTTTCTGCCCATTGTCTCTTGTGCTATTGTTTGGCACCACTAAGCAGAGCCTGGCTCCATCCTGCTGACACCCTTCCTTTAGATACTGATAGACACTGAGGAGGTCTCCTTTTAGGTGTCTGTTCTCGAGGCTACAGGCCCGGCTCCCTCAGCCTGTTCTCATAAGAGAGATGCTGCCGTCCCTTAATCACGTTCATAGCTCTCCACTGGACCTGCTCCAGGCGCTCCATGTCTCTCTTGCACTGAGGAGCCCAGAACTGGACACAGCACTCCAGATGTACCTCACCAGGGCTGAGTAGAGGGGCAGGATCACTTCCCTCAACCTGTTGCCAACGTTCTTCCTACTGCACCCCAGGATACTCTTGGCCCTCTTGACCACAAGGGCACTGCTGGCTCAAGGACAGCTTGTTGTCCACCAGGATCCCCAGGTCTTTCTCTGCAGAGCTGCTTCCCAGCAGGTCAGCACCTAGCCTGTGCTGGTACATGGAAGTTTTTCTTCTCCAGGTGCAGGATCCTGTATCTGCCTTTGTTGAACTCCAGAGGTGTCTTTTCTGTCCATCTCTTTGACATCAAAATCCAACTATATTAAAACTTAAAATAGTGAAAGGATAATTGACTCCTTAAAACTTCTAAAGTATATTTTAAATATATGAAACAGTTAGTCATGCATATATGTACAATATTTACAGTCTCTCAATAACATAAATATGTGAAATAAAATACATTTTTTGTAAACATGTGAGAAACAACTGGGAGAAACAACAAGTTATAAGAGGAGGCATATTAAAAATATCAATAAGGTACTTGATTGTGACATTTAAGCACTTCTGCTTATGGCAAATTGCAAATTTACAACAGTTTTATAGGGCAAAAAGTCTTAAAAATGTTCCAAATATTTTTATTTTACTACCAAAACAATGTGTTCCTTACAAAATTAACAAATGTTTAAAAAAGATTTGTGAAAAGATATAGATGGCATAATTATGTAAGTTTCTGAAATTTTGAGTCGTCACTAGGATCAATACATTGGAGTCACCTTTCATTTTCTTTTGCAGTGGCTGCTTTTTTTGCTTTATTGTGGTTCAATATGGCCCTTTCTCACTGTCATCCACCAGCATCAAAATTGGATGTTTTAGTCATCACTTAACTACCCAGGCATTCTGATTTAATCTGTAAAATAGTTTTGCTGGAATTTATGAAAAAAAATTCATACTTGTTTCACACAAATAAAGATGAAGTAATCAACTTGTATCTCCTGATGCATTTTTGAGGAATGTCTTAAAGAAAATAGGAAGGCCAGATACAGTCTTTACTTTATCCAACTGGATCTGAACCCAAATTTCCTAAGGAACAGAACTGATCCTATTTCTGTTTCTCCAGCTGTTGATTTTTCCCTTGGGGCATAATTAGGGTTTCCATATGCCCAGTTCCTACTTCATACCATATGTGTTTCCTTTATATCTGTACTTGATATCTTGGCATTCCGATATTTAAAGAACCTTGAGCTCATTTGACAAAGTATCAAGCAGGGGTAATAAGATTAAAGGAGAACTTCAGTTTAAAATTTTCCAACTTGTAGCAGGAATCTAAATACTCAGTTCTCATTAAAGTTGTTGATAATTGTATATGCAAATGATTAGAAGCTAAAATTAAGTTATATAAGATGAGAAACTTCCCTTTCCTTCTTTCAGTCCCATCTCTGTTACTGAACTGGAAGTTCTACTATTTGTTCTATTCCTATATGAAGAACTGTGACTAGCAGGTTGTTTTTTTTTTTGAGGCCAAATACTTTACAGAAAGTTATAAAGTCATCAAAAATACATTGTTGTATTAAATAATATTCTTTTTAACTAGAAAAATACTGAATACATCTATCCATACATCAAAGTTCTCAGTATTAATTCATGCTCAGGTAGTGATGGACAAAATCTTGAAAAATAACCACTTAGTACCAACAAGCATCAAGGCTATTGTGTTTCAAGAACTATATTTCTGAGAATAAGTTTGGAAAACAAAGCATAAGGGGCATTTATTGTAATCCAAGAAATATATTTCTGAAAATAAGCTGGGAAAAATTGCTGATCACAAAACCTCTTACATTTTGATTCTATACTTCAAGTTGAATTGACTATGTGGCTTTATTTACTTTATTTAACACAGTTTCAGTGGAAATATATGAATAATATCTATGAATGCATTCCCAGGTACTTACAAACTTGCAGACATTCTCACTTTCCACTCACTTCAGAAACCATCTCTGTTGTAGTAAGTACAACCAACCAACTCAGGATGATAATGGAAGTTAATGTCTCCTTTCTTCTGTAATTTCAACAGAAGAATTTGGATGAAAAATACATCATGTTGGAGGCCATACTGTGTTCTGAATTCAAGTATTATCCCTGACTCCTTATACAATAAGAAGACAGCAAACTCAGTTACTTAAACGTCCTGTCAGCTGATGACATGGTTGCAAGCATGAAGACAGCCTACACAAACAGCCTGCAGTTCTTTTGCGCTTGTTATGACTCAGTGAATCACCTAGTTTTAGAAAAGAAAGAAGATACTGGACTTGTTTAGTATAATTCCAGTAAGACTTATACTACCTTCATAGCATCAGAATAAAATTGCCAAAACCCAAGGGAATGACTAAAATTTTTCATATTAAGTGATCCACTTATATCTCCCTTCCATAGCTTCATACTGCTAAACAGTGACTTTAAAAAAAGTAAGCAGTATTTTTACCCACTTCATGCAATTATTGATGCAACTGATTTTATGCAGAAGGTGCTGAGATACTACATGAATGCATAAAGCCTCAGAGTATTTGGCCGTTATGACCTGTCCCAAAGGATAATGCTGTGTCCTGAAATATGAGAAAGGCCAGTGCAAAATATTCACATCTCCTGAGAATTTAGGACTCTGTTCCCTCGGTGATTCACAACATGTTAGGGTTTAAATGAGTTGCAGCAGTGATTCACTGCACATTAATGCAACTTAAGTTCCCTGAGGTTCTTTCTCCATATTTTGCAGAGTTCTGGAAAATGTGAGCTTCCATTAAACAAAGGTCTCTAGTTCTTCTGCTTCTAAATTCTGCAAATAAGTATATTTATATATTGTTTATTCCCAGGTGAGTAGGAATAAGAATTCCAACATCAGTGAAGACTTTACTTATTCATCTTAGTGTTGTACTGACAACAAAGCCAAGTATCAGGCAATTGAAAGCTAGCATTGCAAGTATATATTTCCAAACAGAGGAAGTTAAATAAAACAGAAGATGCTATTAACTTATAATATTGTTCACAGTATGAGAACAACGTTGTCTTAGTATCTTTCAGAAAACTGAATGGATAATACTTTTCTGAAAAAAGAAGGCTTATACTATTCTCTGTGTTTCAGAATCATAGAACTATAGAATTATAGAATGGGTTGGGTTGGAAGGGACCAACCATCTAGTTTCCACCCCCCTGACATAGGCAGACACCCTCCACTAGATCAGGTTGCCCCATCCAGCCTGGCTATGAACACTTTCAGGGATGGAGCATCCATAGGCAACATATTTCAGTGCCTCAGCACCCTCACAGTGAAGAATTCCTTCTTAAAATCTAATCTACACCTAGTTTCTTTCAGTTTAAAACCATTCCCCCTCATTCTATCACTACATGCCCATGTCAATGTCCATGTCAGTACCTTTAGGTAGTGATAGGCTGCTATACTTCATCTGCCAGTTCCCTCAGGACCGACAGATGAGTCTCATCAGGTCCCATGGACTCGTGCATCCCTGGGTTATTTATGTGGTCTCAGACCTGATCTTATCCTACAGTGGGTAGTTCATTCTCCCAGGCCCTGCCTCTGCCTCCTGCAGCTTGGGCAGTGTGGCTGGAACACTTGCTGGTGAAGCAAAAGACAAAAAATTATTCAGTCTCTCAGTCTTCTCCATATCACAGGTAATCAGGTCTCCCATTTCCTTCTGTAAGGGCCCTGTGAGAGACTGGAAGGACTGCCGGCTTGAAACATTTTGGGTGCATGTAGGGGAAAGGGGCAGGTTCGGCACTGCCCTGGTGAGGTGATGCCCTGCTCTGCATACCCCACCACCTGGGGCCTGTATCCCAGCCTGGCAGCGGCTGCCAATCCGTGGCACACTGGAGGCAGTGCTCCACACCCTACCCCTGGAGCCCCAGTCTAGCCCCAGAGTGGCCAAATGAGATAGGGGAAGGAAAACCAAAGAGTACCAGTTAGGTTTTAATGTTATTATGGAATCAAACTTGTATACATTTTCCTATCTCCTAAGAGAAAATAATGAAATTACTATACCAAGGGAAGCACATGTAATAATGGTTAACAATGTGTAAAGCAAGATTGTGCAGAGGAAAGGAATGTTGAACTGTTGGTTGCCCCTGGAAGGAGGGAGAAAAAAGCCTGGCAGAGGAGTAGAGGTGGCAGCTGGAAAGTTCTCTCCAGCTGTAGACAATGAAGGCATAAATCATCAAACAAACAAATTGAAAAAGAAAAATTTTGGGTTTGAGAACCAGTGAAGGGTTTGATAAAGTTGGAAAGGTATTCGGTCTGAACCCAGGACCCTGATTGAAACAATATGCTGAAGAGGTGGGAACAACTCGAGTTTTGTAATAACCAATAAATACATACATAATTTTCATGTCCAAACCAAACAAAACAAAAAAAAATATACACAATCGGGACATCCTTGCAGCACATCTCCGGTGATAATAAAATCAAACTCTTGCAGAATAAAAGCTTAACATACAGTCTACTGAAATCCATATAAAACCTCTAGTGAATCTAAAGTTATCAAGTTCCTCTCAAAAAATAATTTCAACAGGTAGGTTTTCTCATGTTCTACTCCTTTGGAGATTTAGGACATTTTCTGTATTTGTTGGAATTATGGTATAAAGGTTTTTTTAAATCAAGTTGAAGAGCTCGAATATGTACACATACATGTGCATACAATCACACAGCATGCATATGTATGACTGTGTATTGATGGTCACAATTAATGTTCATAGAGGTAATAATATTCATGGAAAAGGGAGATTCTTGTTCACTTTCTCTGTTTTAGAGCAAAGATGTGAATAACACTGGAATGCAAAAAAACATCTATTTAGACAATGGTAATCTTTACTCAGGAATGAGTTTACAGGATTGGTTTTCAAAGCCTGTAATAGAAGGGACTCCAAACTATATAGTATACAGGAGGGGAATATAAATGCCCAACAAGACATTAGGAAGATGGAAGCACCAAGTCAGTGCTGGTGACGGTGCTTTACTTATTGTTCATATCAAAATACTATTGCTTTACTATTATTGTTTCCCAAATAAATTACGCATGCTTTTTTGGCTGTTACAGCTGTTTCATTTTTCTTTCTCTATCTGGTTTACACCTTTTCTTGTGGTAAGTCAAGAGTGACTTAGTAGGCAGGAGAGGCTTCCTGAGCTGGGAAGAGATGGGAAAGGAAGAGCCTAAAGAAAGTTTTGTTTACTGAAAAACAGATCACCTGCATATTTAGGCGTGTTGATCATTGTTGCTGACACAATGCAGGAGAAAGATTCGCCATGTGTAAGTATGATTTGACTGCAGAATTAACTTATTATTTAATTGATGTAGTTGTCTACACAAGCTTATGGAGTAAGGAGTGTCTTTTGTTACATTTGATGGGAAGCAGGAGAGAGCTGTTTTAAGTTAGTACCACTTGAAGGATGAATAGAGATAATGATTTTACTCAGTTCAGCTCTTTGATCAAAATATAAGTAGAACATCTACACCTATAATGTACTGTTGAGGCTGATGTATAATGGTGTTTCTTCACTGAAACTTCAGATAATTCATCTCACATGTATTTCAGGGTCATGCTTGTAGCTGCTTCTGATGGTCTTATGAAGACTCAGTACTTTAAACTCAAGGTCTAACGACCAAAACAGCTTCTAAAAATGAGCACTGTGTGATTATTCCAGGTTGTGGAGAGATACTAGGGAATGTCCAGCTGCTCTGAGGCTTGTTAAAGTCACTGGTGCTCACACAGCCTGAATTTGCAGGATTTTATACATTCCATTTACAAGACAACATTCTGATTTCAGCTGGAGCTAATTTGCTCGTCAAAGTAGCACAGCTATGAGTTTTACTCATTTGAGATTCTTACCATGAAGTTTCCTTCCACTTCAGAAAGGTTTAATAAGGTAAATAATAGTTTGAGTGTTGTGGTTTGACGCTGGTTTAAACACCAAACACACGAAATCCAATTATATGCATAGGGGGAATATGGATTTATTGAGGAAAATGTAAAGAAACTGTGGGGCAAAACAAGGTCCATACTTAAACAGTTGCAATATACAGAAAAGTTTATTACTAATAGAATGAAAAGTGAAAAAAAAGAAGTTATAAGAAATAAAAGCAAACTTTTAAACACCTCTCTTTCCCAGTGCCTCCTTCTTTACTACAAACCTTTCACAAGTGAAAACAAAACAAAACATGGGATTTTTTTTTAGTCCGAGTTACACTTTTGTAAGAGTCTTTTTATGCTTAAGGGAGAGGAGGTTCTTCTGCAGTGCCACAGAATTTTCACAACTTAACAGTCTGCCCAGTTCTGTTGAAGTGAGAAAGGTATCTCTCCCATGAATCTTTTGCAGTCTTCCCACACTGCCAAGTCACGGGCCACAGAAAAAAAATGGGGTTTTAGTCTTTTAAGGATGAGTTATCCCAGCCTGAAAGCAAAGGTTCTCTGCTTCGAATCTAACAGCTTCTCACAAGTTCTATGTGGCCTGGCATGGGCTTCTCTTTAAAGTCACAGGCTGCACAAGAATTTCCCATCCCCCCAAGTTTTTTCCAAATGGATTAAAGTTCCTTCTACAGCTTTGCAAGAAGCATTTTTAAGCTCTGTGCCAAAAGCGCAGCAGCCCTCTTTTCTCGTTGCTGTAGCTGCCTTCTCATGTGGTCTCGCCCCTTCCCTTCGGTTTCTGACCTTGGGGTCGCCATGTTCAGCTTCGTCCCATGTGACTTTACTTTCTCTTCCTTCCTCGCTGACTTGAAAGAAAAGGTTCTTTGTCGGCTGCGGTGTGTGGTGTTTCTTTGGTTTTGGCACGAGGTGTGCTGGATGCAAGGGTGCCCCAGCAGCCCCGCCGGCCACACTGTATCTATGCGAGGCCCCGGTGGCTTCAGAGCATCTCGGCCGGCCACGAGGTCTCCGTCACACGCTGCCTGCAGAGCCGGGACAGCTCTCGGGGGCGGGGAGGGCCGGGCCCGCGCCACCGCCACACCGAGGGGTCGAGGGGGGAAGGGGAGGGGAGGGGGTGTCCCTCTGCCCTCAGCCGCCCCTCAGTCCTTGAACCAAGAAACAAAGAGGAATCTCCTGCACGTGCACGGGCTTTTTATATGCAAAATGCCAAAAGCGCGATTGGCCCAAAAGCCTGTCAATCAACTCAGCTCCAACCTATTGCATTGAGAAACCCAAGCCTTTAGAATATAGTGTCAAAATCTCAAAAGTGTGAATGCTTATAGACTAGTGAAAAATAAAATTAAAAATCTCTGGATTAAAAAAAAAAAAAGGCAAAACACTGAAACCCAAAACTTGACTTTCAGTGCCCTCACAATCAGCTCCCTCTCCCTTTGGAGCTGTGCACAGAAAATGTGAAGAGTGAGACTAGCACAATAAAAAGCAATATAAATAAAAATCCTTCATAACTGAATACTAGTGTTTTGATTTGTTTCATGTGCATCTTGTCTGCAGTGTGACAAGGTAAATGTTGTAGCATAGCTAAAGTTTCTTTGTATGAAGAAAGACTCAGAGCATTTGAGAGCAGAAAGATTTGAAGCATATCTAATTTCAGATAGAGTAAAGCTGAAACATTTAGTGGTTATGCTAGTGGGAAAATTAAATTCACAGCCCAATGTATGAATTCCTTTAGTTTCCTCAAAATAAGCTTTGAGATCTGCTACTATCTAGTGATTTGTTATGCTGCTTTTTATAGCTATTTCCAGAACACAAATCCATACCTTTCCAGGCCTGACAATGTTTGAGTCTTAAGAGCTATGAAAAGGCAAAAAATGTAGACATACATAGGTATATACACAGCCATTTTGCTCCCCCAGCTGTATCTATAAAGCAGGGTTAAACTAACAGTGAAATTTGCATTTTATTTTAGGAATGTACAGTTTGATAAAGGCTGACTGTTAGCATCAATGCCATGGAACAATGTTGATGCATGTGCTCATATTTTTTGCTTTTCTTCAGGAAAAGGAATACAGGCTGATTTAAAAACTGGAAGAGAGAAAGAAATTAAAGCTTTGAATTTATTTGTAAAATATATATTTCCTACAATAAATTACTGGATTGTTCTATATTTTTTCCCTTTGTTTAAATTGTATATGCTTAGCAATTATGGCAGAAATGAGTGATTTTTAGCAGGCTTATAGTCTCAAGGTTAAAGTATTTGGATAAATTGAGTAGATCCTGCAAACTTGGTGAGAAATAACAGGTGGGAATGTATTGGGATAGGATACAACAACCCTGTACCCTTACACTCCTTATACAGTGGAAGTTCATATCTCTGAAAGTGCGAAGGTTTTTGTATCATTTTGTCCTTGTCTAAGAATGTAGCATGAGAGACCCATATATTAGTATGCTACACCAAAATGATGTTTTACTGGAAATCAATACTGCTTAAAGCAGAGTGGGTTTGGCCATCAGTAGGTAACAAAAAAAGTGTTATGTAGTCCATTCAAAAATAAAGAAGGTTTTATCTTATGAATTTAATATACTAAGATATATTTTCTATTTCTCATGTATAATTTTTGAGTACAGAGTCATTGTCATCAGCATAAAAATAATACATCAGCATAAAATAATACATGAATTGAGTATTTTGGATGTGAAGTAGAATATCTAAAATCAAATCAAGGACTGCTTAAAGGCCGGACAGAACTGATAGGATGAAATAAACCAAGTCATTGAAATGTTACAAGCTACAAAGGTAACTTGGATAAAGCTGAACAAGGATTAGGAAGAAATGGTAGAATACATTGAGGTGGGAGCAGAATTTGCAAGATATTTAGCAATCCACTGCATTTCAGAGTGTGAATTCAGTAAGAGCACTTTGGTTCTTTATCATATCTTTTTTGTGCAACTCACATGAGAGCAGTATTTTGGGAAGAGATTGCAATGTTTGAAGTGAAACATAATGAATAGTAATACATTAGGGAAAACAGTGCAGAGGATCACAGAATACAGACCAAATTCAGCAAATATTACCTACTTTAGTAGCTGTGTCTAAAGAGAATGCTTATTGGTAAGCACGATTTATCATCTTAAATTTATTTTACTTTCAAAATCTTGGGACTCACACAGGCACTTTGAGCTTTATACCTATGTGAGAGTAAACTGCATGTTCCTGCTTGGGTATTTAAGAAGTCAACTATTTGTTGGGGGATTTTATTCATAAACACCTCTTATCTCTGCTCTTAAAACCTTATTACCCAGGAACACAGTATCTGTTACCAACATGCTACTTTAGCCCTGTCTTCAGCTGTCATTTTTCCCAATAAGATAAACATCTAGCATTTCTTCCACTTGTTGCCTGCAAACATGCAGTACCAAAGCAATTCAAGCAACGTGCAGAAGAGCAAAGAAGTTTGCAGAGCACTGAGAAGGACCAGGCACAATTCAATTATGAAACTGTGCTTTTTGATGACGAAAATTACCTTGAAGAACACTGGTATGTTCTATACATGTTGTTGTTTCCAAAGGTAGGCTGGGGATGAAAAAAATTACTTATCGAAACATGAGGATGACAGTTACTATTACTTTTTTTAGTTAGGTTTAAAAAATATTCTGATCAGCCTTGCTGTATCGAATCAAATATTTCTTTCTCATCCTTAATCATGCTTAGTCTACTTACAAGTAAGTCAGCATTGCATTTGATATACAGATGTTCAGTGCACACTGCTCACATTGTAAATGTTGAGTGATTATTCTTGGGTAGGCAGTTGTAGTTAGAATAATTAACTCTGAAGATGATATTTTATGAAGGACTTGGATACTTTTATGTTAGTTTTTCTTAATATATATATGTATGATTTATACATAAAGACTTTTTTTTTTTATTTAAAGGACCAGGATAAGCATACAGAAAATAGAAAAAAGTATTATAAACCTCACAGAGACTGCATGAGAACTGATTATGGCAAAAGTGAGAACTGATTTTACATAACATCAGCAGATTGCTCTAGCAAAACTCACTACTGTGCAAGCAGCCCCATCAAGAAGGGCACAGGAAAGGTTGGTAGAAATTCTGTACAGAATTTAGATTAGCTACTTTAGTGTACTAATATAAGTTTTAATATCTTCCTTAATAATGAAATTCATTTATATCCCAGACGTCAGGTTATTGGTCTCTTGGCCCCTTCGAGGAAGTAATTGAGCACCTGTATGGGGACAATGGGAATTGAGGAGT
Organism: Dryoscopus gambensis; assembly: GCA_013389985.1. Classification (NCBI taxonomy): domain Eukaryota; kingdom Metazoa; phylum Chordata; class Aves; order Passeriformes; family Malaconotidae; genus Dryoscopus; species Dryoscopus gambensis. The sequence continues at coordinate 65,745 of WEIT01018247.1, forward strand.
TCTGATTAGTTTTCTCTAGTTATAAATTATTTATCACCTCATTCCATTTTCCTCTTACACCTATTGGGACGTTTTCACAGTCTTGTTGCATAATAAGAAAGTGAACATCAGGATTCTATTTGCTATGGTTCACCCTCATGAGCCATTTAGCATTTTGTAATTCCACAGAAAAAGCTATCAGATCAGCGGAAATGAAGAGAGAGTTTTATAGATGTTTTCTGTTATATGATTTATTTTTTAAAAAGGTAATGACTGACTCATTTAAAAATGAGTGAATTGGCTAACAAATCTTAACCTATGATGTTATATTGGACATCTACTGCTGAAAGAGCAAATATCTGTCCTACTTCCAAAATACGTACATCTTAAAATACATACAAAATGCTTATATTTATTCACGCTGAAAGCGAACACCACGTTTTAACATAGCTTAATACATTTAATGTGCACTTCTGCATTTTCCGTTTTGGAAAATGGCTTTCTTAGAGTGGAGTGTTATAAAACAGTAATCTTTAAACTCATGTGATTTT
>WEIT01018249.1:0-16462 GCA_013389985.1 Dryoscopus gambensis
TGAAAAAAGGAACTAGTATGGAGTTTGAAAAAAAAGAATTTAAAATTCTGTTGTCGAAAAGAAATGGTATTCCTGAACCACTTTATTTTGCTTAATTACCCAGTAGAAATATGTTACCTTTGAAGATTTGGAATTTTTTTCCTCTCTGGTACTTATATGCACATTAGCAGGTATCCTGAATCTGGAATATCTCTTCTTGTAGCATGACTGTAGTTATCTACAGTCCTGAAGCACTGCACTCTTCACAGTTAAGAAGGCAGAGCAAAGGTCAGTGGAAGCTCATCTCATGCCTTTTTACAGTCCAGCTTTTTCTTCAGCACATAGTTTGAGGAAGTCCAAGCTGTGGTGTTTCAGTCTCATGAATGTCTTTTGACTTTCATTTCAGCTTGTGTTTAAGGCTGGATAACCATTTTAAAGGGCACTTGAACTCAGTGTCCTTTGTAGCATACTGATCTGCATCTATTTAAGAGATGTTCCATGTGCTTTTGGCAGATGATATTTCCAGCCATTCTAAAATGTTTAAAGAGACCATTTTTCTGAACTGCCTGCTGATGTGCTGTAATTCAAATTTGGGCTTTTGGAGTTATGGATAAATCCAGTATATTAGATGTACTTTGTTGTGAAAATAACAATATAAATAAAATACCTACTCAAAATATAAATAGAGGAAAAATATAAGAATATAGGTTTAATATTTTTATGGTTTATCTTTTTTAATTTGAAAATTAAGTTTTTGGGGTTTTTTGACACTGCTGGCACCCAAAAAAATCGGTTCTCACTGTAGCAATATGGAAGTTGTCAGGCCCAAAATTTGTAATTCCAAAAGAACAAATCATTAATTCTGGCTGAACAGAAGCACTGGGGATGATTCTCAGAATGAGAACAGCAAATCTTTATGAGATTATATTACAGGTTTTGACACTCCCCACTGCCGTATGAGAGACACGAAATCAAAAGGACTGATCAAACAGAAAAGCTGTTTGACCTTGCTTCATTATGCAAAATACATAGCTGAATAAGTAAGATGGGGTGATATCTATGGATGCCCTTTCTTTCCTTTCTGTTTTCTCCACTAGAAAATAAAAACAGAAGTTGTTGTGACAGAGCATGAGACAGCTTAAAATCCAGAGGATCTGTAACTGCCTATCTTTTTGTTAGTTTTAAACCACACATTAGGCAACTAAGGCAGATGCACAGCACAGATTCTAGAAAGGCACAGGTCACAGTCCCATGTCTGTTAATCCCATTCAAAGCATGTATTCTCTAATTTTATCTGTTAACCTTACACAAATGTCTTGTTAACTACAGTGCTTAAAGGCATCAGGCATCCATGTTTATGAACCTGAGGCACTGCTGAACTAATTGTGAAGAAGCCATAAGGGAAACTGGTCCTTGCAAGTATTTATAAAGGATGGTTCACTGGTTATGTCTGATGCTGCTTTCATCGGGGAACAATTACCCTGTGTGTAATTTAGATCAGTAAGTGTAGATACATCAATATGTAAATATGGTAGAAATACATGTGAATGATGTGCAAGCTCATGTCTCAATAACATTTCTCTGGTGTGTGTATGTATGTGCATGCACTTACATGTGCAAATTTTCTCCCTAGGAAATATATTATTGGAAATCCCAATCTAGTACATTTTCACACATATAGGGAAGGAACTATTCCTTTAAACTTAACATACATTATTGGTATGCATTATGTATCATCTTCTAACTCACATGCTTATAAAATCTAATTGGAATCAACAGGTATCCTTCCTATGTACAAATTGCTACATTTATTTAGATTTCTAAATTTTACATTAAACACAGTGGCTAATGCTTTTCTAACATAACAGGCTTGTTATGTAAAACAAAATAATAATACTGAATCTGTGCAGACACTGGAGGTGTTGAGGGACTTATGGGCTTGATGCTTTTAAGTTTCAGTAGCTTTCATATAAAGTTGGTATATAGCATATATGCACTCAAGCACTGTTATTTTGGTTAATTAGACCTGATGACATATTGAAATGTCTTTCTTTTTGCCTCGCACAGCTAGTCATTATAAAATATTACATGTCTTAAGTTAAGAGTGCTCAGCACTTCACAAAAGAGAGTCCTTGAGCAGCACAGTATTGAAGTTGCTTTTCATTATGTTAGCATTCAACATACACTTTTCAGAATTGGTATCAATTTTACACTGTTCAGATGTTTTGGTGGTTTGCTGTTTTCAGGTTTGTTGCTTTTGTTTTACAGTAAGAGGCCAGTTGACAATGTTGCACAACCAGCTGCACCTTGGTAAAAACAAATATATTGCAGAAATGCTAAGCAACCACCCCTAGTACTGCTTTCCTGTTCCACTTTGCTTCTGATCAGCCACACCAGGATCAGCCACACAGACCTGATGCTGCCAATTTTGTTGAGCTGTCAAATTTGGGTGACAAGTTTCTGGAGCATTCATGCAACATGAGGGAGGTTTCATCCATATGGAGGCTTTCCATTAAACACAATGGGTCAAATTGAAAGCAGTTATAATTTAGAGCATAACTCATACATCAAATAACACAACTGCAGTTCGCCTGTCATTTTTCATGAAAAAATATGCATAACTGGTATTTTGCTGAGAAATGCTTAAGTAGACTTTAAATATAAAAGAGAATGGTTGCTTTAATAGATTATGGTGTTTCATTTGAGAAAGTATACTTTTTCACTAAGATTAATACAGGTATCCAAGCCAGTATGGGTCTGCAGAATTCCAGAATGATTGGAAATAAATTCCAGTTGGAGAGTAAGACCCACTTCAGACTGGTTTCCACACTGTGTGACTTGAAGATCAGGGTCTAAAAAGTTTACGTCTCAGTGGGAAATGTCCTTTATCTACTTTCACAGCAGGTGAGTCTGTCGAAGGTGAAGAATGATACCGAGAAGACCTTTTCCAGTCCACTTTGTATTTCAGTTTTGTTTTGCTTTATTAAATTTTTTAAACAGTTCATCAGGTTAGTCATCAAGCTTTATTCTCTATTATTACCATAATTTTAAATTGATACTATTTTGACTGCAGGAATAATAAGAAAAAGTCTCTGGGGATCAGCTGTGGATATATTGCCACTCCTTTGCTCATTCTCTTGTGGGGTGGATTAGTCATGTGTTGGTTTAAAACATCCCTACAGGCAATGTCTTATTGCTTAAGGTTCAGAAATATGAATAATAATAAAACTAGAACATAAGCTATTTAGCTTGCTAGAAATTAAATTTAACAGCTTCAGCTCATGAATCCAGCTGTAAAAGTACATACAAAGCATTAAATTAACAGAAACACATGGAAATCTACAGTATCATATTCCAGAGGAATCAAGTTTTGTGTTTGTTTTACCAGTTGATTCGGTAAGACTAGACAAAACAGATTTTTTTTTCTAACATTAAACTTCTTATTCCATTAACAAAATCCTTCTGTGAAAAAACTTGCTGCTGCAAAACAATATTCGTAACTCTGATTTGTCGTTTTCTCATAAAAACACTGAATCTGTCAACTAGTGAACTTCCTTAACCATGTAGCAAGAAATTATTGGACTAGGAAGGCTTAATGTGTCTGAGATCATGGGGTTTTTTCCAAATATATTGATGAATATTACTAAAGATATTGCATCAGACAAAAAACTTCTGCATATCCATCATAGTCACAGCACTGCTTCTAGTGTTAGTATTTGAGAATATATCCATATAAACAAAATTTAGCAACTATAATCTTGCATCTCAAGAACAAACCAAAGTGAGTTTATTTTTTTCCAAATTAATTGCTGTTACTGATTCTGTATACGAAACAATCAAAGACTGCAGGAAGAGGCAGCAGTGTAAAATTGCAGGGACAGGGAGTTTCACAGATATTATCATAAGATATATTTGAGCCTGCATGGCAGAAGAAGTTTCATGAAGGAAACTTCTGTGTTAAATTATACGACTGCTCTTAAGGTAGGGATAAGTAAGGAAGTAGGAGTGACAGTATAGTGGGCTTCATAAAAAGGTGAGCTTTGCATCTATTATGAATACTATTAGGAAATATGCAGATGACATCAAGCTGGGGGGAATGTCAATCTGCTGGAGGGTAAGAAGGGTCTGGGAGGGATCTGGATGGGCTGGATATATGGGCTAAATCCAACAATATGAGGTTTAATGAGACCAAGTGCTGGGTCCTGCACTTTGGCCACAACACTCCCCTGCAGCACTACAGGCTGGGGACAGAGTGGCTGGACAATAGGCAGAAAGAGACCTGGGGTACTGATTGATGGCAGACTGAACACGAGCCAGTGTGTGCCCAGGTGGCCAGGAAGGCCAGTGACATACTGGCCTGTATCAGGAATAGTATGGCCAGCAGGTCTAGGGAAGTGATTCTTTCACTCTACTTGGCACTGGTGAGACCACACCTTGACTACTGCATCCAGTTCTGGGCCCCTCAATTTAGGAACAATGTTGAGCTGCTGGAACACATCCAGGGAAGTGCAACAAGAGTGGTGAAGGCTCTAGAACACAAGTCCTATGAGGACCAGCTGAGGGAGCTGGGGTTGTTCAGAAAAGGAGGCTCAGAGGAGACCATATCACTCTCTACAACTGCCTGAAAGGAGGCTGTAGCCAGGTGAAGGTCAGTCTCTTCTCCCAGACAACCAGTGACAGGACAAGAAGACACAGTCTTAAGCTGCACCAAGGTTTAGGCAGGACATTTGGAAGAAGTTTTTCACAGAAAGGGTGATTGGGCACTGGAATGGGCTGCCCAGGGAGGTGTGGAGTCACCATCCCCGGGGATGTTTAAGGAAAGACTGGATGTTGCACTCAGTGTCACAGTCTAGTCAACAAGGTGGTGTTTGGTCATAGGTTGGACTCGATGATCTCAAAGGTCTTTTCCAACTTAAATGATTCTGTGAATACTTGTTGGGGTAGTGCAAGAATAAAGCAAAAGTGAATGTGTGGCAACTTGTCTTCCTCCAGACCTTAGATGCAACACCTGTACAAAGGCCAATTACCTTGTCATTACACAGGATTTCAGGATTTCTTATTTGCAAGGGGAAAAAAGGTGCTTTTTCTCCTTTTTTCTCCTTTTTCCCTTTCCCTAGGGGCAAATTCTAATTCTGCTTCTGAGGCCAAGATAACTCTTTTTGCATCGCACTTGTATTTTGGCAGCACAGGGCAGGACAACAGACTTTGAGAGTACGTCTCTGTACAGACCATTGTACCAGTGATGGCTAAGAATGGGAACCAGGCCAATGACCAGCAGCTAGTGAGCTCTCTTCCTTCTGTAGAGTACTGAGTGACACCAAGAATAGGATGCTCTGCTTACTTATCCCCCTCGCAAGATGAATCATCATCAAAGTCTTGATTCATTTCTTGTATGAACTCAGGTGTCCCTTGTTGCCTAGATACTCTTTACTGCTAGGCAGCCTTTTCAGGAGAAAGTTGATTTTATGGCAGCCACATATCCATCAACTTTATTGTCTTCTGACATCATCCCTCACTGCTGTTGCTAGGTGGAACCATAACTGAGCATGTGTTGTTCATGTTATCATGGTTATTGTCTTTTCAGCTATTGTACATAATCTTATCTTTTGCAGTGCTACAGATGGAAGGGCGTCCTTATGGCACCATAAAAGGGAGCAATTAAGTCTTTAAAATTACAACCTGATTAGTACCCATATTAAAAATATAACATTGCATATTAGTGCACATGATGTGTTTTGTTTACATCAGACATATGAATTAAGATACCTGTCCATATTAAGATACAGCCAACCCCAGCTGTAAGGTCCAGCTAGGAAGTAACCTGTCTCAGATCTGGAATCCATTGGTTACCATAGGAAAGCAGACAGTAATTTAAATATTCTAAGTAGAAATAAGTACTTCTAAGTAGAACTCTCTAATTCCACTTAGTGTCAACTGGGTAAATAATTATTAAATTTTTAAACTTTCTTTTGTAACTATCTTTTCATGCATATAGATAGCAGTAGTCCTACTTAGAATTCTGCTAAGCTCTTAGCTTCCAAAATATCTTATGCAAGGAAAATAATCCCTACGAGTCAGGAATTGCCTATATATGTACTATAATAAGAACATTTTAATGAGTTTGACATGTTCTGCCTGACATGAGATACATCCTTGTTTGTAAGTTTTAAGGGAAAGATGTGGCACATTGAATTTTAACATTGGTTAAAAAATCATAATTTTCTAATTTGTCATGATGATGTATTAGGAATCAAAGGAATCACTTGTTTTCTTAATGGTGTGGGGATATCATTTGCAGTTTGTTTCTAAAAACTGAATCACTGATTTCAGATATTATTCCTAGGAAATACATTTTCAATCATATCTCCCTCCGCTTTATCTCTCAGACTAGTGACACAATCTATTTAAGCAAGGTAAATTATTTTTTTTCTTAAAGACTTCTTTCAAACACCTTCTTTGCCAAGTCTCCATTTCTTGTTGGAATATGTAGAATAATAAGCCACTTATTTTATGCCCAGTTAATCATGAATGTGCATCTCATTTCTTGTGGACTCCATTCACTCTCACTTTGATTTGTACTTTGTAAAGCTCAAATCATTGGTGGTGTTCATAAAGACCTTTAAGGCCCACTGACAATAAAAGTTTTATATTTCTTCAATTCTTTAATGAATTCTTTTATTCTATGTATATAGTACATATATACATGGATATATTCCATGTATATAGTACCAGCTGCACAATAAATCATGACTATACATTCCAGATAAACCACATTTTGAATATAATGCAACAGTTAACGCCCTTAAGATGCCATTTATGTTTCTACAGAATGATCCCAAATCTGTCTGGGCAGACTAGGGGAATAATGAGGATAATGGTGGTGAATTATTCATCAGGCAGTACTCATTAATTTAGCCGATTGCTGCACATTTTCCAGTAAAAAAGACACTTCAACTATTTTTGCTTTTTCCATACAACTGTTTTCTGGGTGGAGCCTTAATCAAATTTATCCCTTGAAGAAGAAATTTATGCCTTGGTTAGAATTTTAACTCCAACTTCAGAGACCCCTACCTACTCCTCTGCTGCTGGAGCTGGCTTTGACCTCTCTTCCATCTAAGAATGGCTGAACTAACTCCCATCATACCATATCACTACTCAAATGCCATAGCAATTCAGATATCTAACTATGACAAACAAAAATTATTCTTTGGTTTTCTTAAAACATTTTTAACAATGCACCCACTTCTTCATAATTAATATGCTAACTCCTAAAATCTTGTCACAGATAAACAGAGAACAGCAAGAGATTCTGTACCCTGCCTACCATATTTTCCTAGCTGTTTCTGTCTAAAAGGAACAGGGCTGGCTATATTTTATATTTTTTTGTCAATAATAGGCTTTTAAAAGTTGATTTTTTTTCTGACTACCTTTCTTTAACCATATTTCTGTTCTCTGTTGATAAAATGGGATAGGGAACATGTTTTATTTTATGTCTGGATACAGTCAGTCTCAAGGCAAGCATGCAACTGTGGTTATATTTTCATATGTTCATCATTAGCCTCTTCTACACATTACCTGAATGATCTCTTGCTGGAAATCATTGTTTTAGTAGAAATAAAATAGTCCGCAGGTACAACCAAATTCCTTTAGAACTTGCATTCTCTGAATTAGCATTCAATGAACTTTCTATCCATACTATAAAAAACATATGCATGAGATGTGTAATCTCTGAAGCACAGCATCCTGTCTGTGATGGTAGCCAGCACCAGATGTTTTATATAAAGGTGCAAAATCCCGCTACAGTGGGCAGATGTTGGATTATTTCTCTATTAAGGAGGTCTCATCCTAAACCCTAATACTTAAGAGATTGAAGCCCAAAAGCATGAAGTTTTATTTTTATTTCCAGAACTCCTCTTTAGTGTCTCACTAAGTTTTACTCTTTAAGAGTGTTTGTTGTGGAGTGGTGGCAGGAATTGAGTTATGTGGCTTCCAGATGTAGGTTCAGTATTGCTTCCCATGCTGGAGTAACATGCAAGAACAAAATCTGCTCAGAGCAACTGGAATATTAAATTGCTTAGCTGTTAGTCTCTGGCAAACATAAAAGAGTAAAACATAGCTAGAAAATCACATTTCTCAACATTTTAGAAATTAAAGTGTTATTCACTGAGACAACAGAAGATATGTTCCTGACTCCAGGCTATACTGCTGCTAAACTCCAAATTCTTGCTACAAGACATGGAGATCTCTGTCCTTTTTAGAAACAGTTGGACATACTTTTGTAACAGAAAAGTTTTGGCAACTTAAATAGAGTGGTCACTACATCAGGCCCAGATGCACCATGGGTAAACACCACTGTGTTTACAATGGGAACACAGGGTCATTGTCTCATGAACATATGCGGTGACAACACTATGGGAAGGAGCAGGAAATGGATGTTAATGAGGCTGAAGAGCCAAAGTCTCCCTGGGACCAATTGTGAAAGAAATTTAAAGCTCCCCTTCCTGGCTGTCAAGTACTGGAGCAGTCCTACTGCCTCTGTGGCTGCAATGCTGTCTCTCCTGTCTGCACTGGGTAATCTGGCGCCCCTTGGTGACCTGTTCCCCTTCGCTCATGCTCCTCAAAAGACCCACTAAAAGAGAATTATAAAAACTCCTAATACCTCTAATCTCTGTTAGCGCTCTCCTTGAGCTAAGAATAACAAATCTGATTTATAATAATTGAGGCATTGTGTCAAATGATGTTGCTTAACATGGCACAAGACATGTCAAAAATTTTAATTAAAGTTCTGTATGAGCAGAAAGGAACAAAAAGGTTTTACCAAAAAAAACCCCCACCAAAATCAAAACAAAACCCCCCCCCAACACAATAGTTTTAAGTCCAAAAGTCTGTTTACCTTTCGACCTCACGGAAAACTGTAGATCTTAAAGAATATTTCTGCACTAGAACCCGCAATATGTAAAGGTCAAAGAAAAGTCAGAACTGTAACACTAATTACTATGAAACTTAGTGAAATTTTCTATGCATTGTTTTTAATTCCTTATCACTCAAATTCCAGGCTATACAGAGATGCAGCGTCAACATTTGGTTTGGCATTTAGGATTCTCTCCAAGGAAAAGGGAAGTGTAGGTCCAATACTCTGAAGGCTTCTCAAACCCAGCCAGGAACTTTGTAGCTATTCCTCTGTGCTTGATGTTCCCTACTGGCCAAAATTCAGTGGCTACCTGTTCAACATGTGCACGTTACCCTGCCTAGAAAACACCTAAGTTTCCTTCATTGCACTGGAAAAGCAAGTCTGTAGCTAAACTGGAACAAACACTTCCCTTAGGGTGGTATGGACACCTAGTTCCCTCCACTTACAGCAGAAAAAAATGCAGCTTAGGCAGCTTAAATCTCTCTAAAGGCTTGTAAATGTTGCAATGTTTAATTTAAGTGCCTAAAGTAGGAGGTTTGACTAATGCTGTCCATGTCTATTTTTATCCTCTGTAGTCTCATACAGATTGTATCTGTTTGCTGTGAGTTAACCCTGGTATGCAGTTCAGCCCCGCATAGCCACTCACTGACTTCCCCACAGTGGGATGGGGGAGAGGAGCAAAAGCACAAAAGTGAGAAAACTTGTGGGTTGAGATAAAGACAGCTTAATAGGGAAAGCCCAGCTGTGTGTGCAAGCAAGGCAAAGTAAGTAATCGACTCAGCACTTCCCATTGGCAGGCAGGTGTTCTGCCATTTGCAGCAAAGCAAGGTTCCATCACATACAACTGTTACGCGGGAAGACAAGTCCCATAACCCTGAATGTCACCCTGTTTCCTCCTTCCTCAGCCTTTATTAGTATGGTGATCCTTTTGGGGTTGGCTGTCCCAGCTGTGTCCCAACTCCTTGCCCTCCCCCAGTCTACCACTGGGAGGACATAGTGAGAGACAGAGAGGGCTTTGACAATGATCAGCAATAAAATAATAAAACATGGGTGTCTTATCAACACTGTTTACATCACAAATCCAAAACTCAGCACCATACAAGCTGTGATGAAAACAATTCGCTCCACTCCTGCCAAAACTAGCACCCTATTGTACTAGGACCACAATAACACATCTAAAAGCTATTATTTGCAATCAGGAAGATGACAAATTGAAAATTTTCCTAAGAAAATTCTAACTCTTGTGTTGTCACATAATTGTGATGCTTAGGGACACGTTTTAGTGATGGACTTGGCAGTGCTGGGTTAATGGCTGAACTCAATGATTCTAAAAGTCTTTCCAAACCTAAGCAATTCTATGATTCTATGAACTAACACATATAATTCTGTGAGCTGACACATAGACCTTAAAACTCACAGATGTAGTATGTGAAACAAATCCCTTCTCATCCTGGTATACAAACATCTGCTTGGGAGGTGAATTGTGTTTTAAATTGGGGAAAGAACTAATTAAGGCTAGCATGGAATGGTTGATAATGCAAATGGCATTCATGTTATGAAAAAGTACACTGTTTTCTTTCACAGAATATTGCTTAAGCAACCCTGTGAGCCCTAAACATAGTAAAAGTAAGACGTATTCTGCTTCACAATATGACATTAGCATTTTAATTTAAAGGTGCTGTAGGTCTTTTTCTGCCCAGATGAAGTTTACAGATAATTTTTTATTAGAAATGCTGTGCTTTTTGTTGCAATTGCAACATGAAGTAGTGCACATCAATTTTTATGTGACTACATCTTGTATTAGTGATGAAGATAGCAAAAAAAGATGCAAAAGACCTGACTTTTTTCAAATTTTTTTACTTTACAGTACTGTTGCTACCATTTTGCTAAAAAGGGAATCTTTGAATGTCAATACCATTCCAGTAATTCCTATGTCAGTCTTTCCTCTAGAGTTGCAGTATTCATTTGCCCGGTTCAGCCTCTACTATTGAAGCCAAAAAACACATTTCTTTGTCCTAACTTATGCATACACTAAAGAGGATTTTAGATCATAGGACTCAGCTGAAAACTGCAATCTGACTCTGAAGTTAAATACAAACAGAAATGGAGAAAAAAATGATGCACACATCTACTTGATGATCTCAGATTACTTTGCATTATGACACATGTGATATTTGTTTTTATCCTACGTTACACACTATTTCAATTTATTTTTCATTATTTAGTGGTATTTTGCCCAAAAGTTTTTGTTGAGTGGATAATTTAAAAACTGCTTTCAGTTACTGTGGATATACATTTTAATTGCACATTGTTTAGGCAAATGATATGAAGTAAATTGAAAAACATGAAACTGCCATATTAAACATGAGCAAACTACCTTGGCAAGCACATCCTTTATGTGCAAACAAAAACTTTGCTTTGTCTCTTCAGTAATAACTCTACCTTTTTTACTGTTTGGTTGCCAAACTAAGCAAGTTTATACTGCACCAGAAAACTTCTCCATTGTTTGTTTGGTTTTTTTTGTCCTAAGTTGAGTAATGCTGGTGACAGAACAAATAGAAAAATTCTACTGTCAGACTGATGACTATACTAGAATTTAAACTGTTAGTACTGCTCTGGAACAATTTAATAACAGAGGCATAGCAACTGGGAACATACTGCAAGTAATTTTAAAAGTACAGTTATATGGCAAATGCCTCAAAAAAACCCTCAAACACTTATTCTGGTATGCCCGCAAAATATGTTTTGCACATTAATTTAGTAATTAGAAGAATAAAATAAAAAAAGAACATATAAATTTAGTTTTTGGATTCATATCATCTACATACATTTGTGCTTTTTTGGATAATGCCTAATTCATTTTCACTTGCTGGACAAGTTTGAAATAGAGAAATTGCTTATGGTTCATAGAAGATGGTTCATTTCATACTAAAATGTATATTTAAAATAAATCAGAAAAATTGCTCCCTAAGAGAACAGAAAAGGTTCAGGTCTTTAACTCTTTTTTCCTGTTTGGACAGCACTATTCCCAGAATGCAGTGCAGGTACAATTTTCAGGTGGTTATTTTGTCCAGTTTTGACCAAACTCTGGATAAGTGCTCTCTACTTGAGAAGCCATGGATATAGCATAAAAGCTGTCCCAGCATTTCTTTATCCAATAAACATTTCCTAAGATTAATTTATAGCTTCTCTTTATCCTACATGATGTAAAGGGGTCACTTTCTTGAAAAACAAGAAAACTGGCTTCACTGACAACCAGTACTATTTTTTCTCTCTTAATAACATAAAGAGAGGAAGGAAATCAGAGGTTACTGCATACTGCACCTCATAATCCCTATAAGACATCAGTATTTATTGGCAGAGAAGACTGGGTGGAGATGGAGATACTAAATGCATTGATGTGAAGAAAAGAGATGGAAACAAAGTCTGTGTAACAGTAGGCTCTGAAAAGGAAATATTTTCTTAAATATTATAATAGCACCTTGAAAATCCATTCAGGAATTGGCTCATAGTTTCTCCTGATACTGTTGAGTGGTAGGTCAGGTCACTGAGACAAAGAAATTAAAGTCTAAATGATGGAGTCAGACAAGGGGCACATTTGGTACAGCAGCACTTCTGTCAGTTATGGAAATATCTCAAATGGAAAATGTTATCTATAAATAAGCACTTTCTGCTACAATTCTCTGCTGGCCTTGATACATCTCATAACAACTTTATGCAGCTATGTAGTGCTGGTACTTTGGAGACCACTCAAAGACCCAAAGGGCTGCCAAGTACCATTCTTACCAGTGTAAAAGTCAGCACCCTTTATAAATGCAAAATAACATAGCTTATGATATGCCCCTTTTTTAAGGACTCTGTGTATGGGTGTGTAACTATGAAACCAGGTCTAAATTCACAGAATTTCCTTCTTCTCCTATTTGATGCTGCATAGTAGCATGAGAATAAAGTTAAAATGTTTCCCTTTTTGTGTTTGTTTGTTTTACGTTGTGATCTAGTTGTTAAAACCCCTGTCATCTGACCAAATTAGTGAAAGAACAGAAAAGAACAGGCTCCAACATCTGGCAAGATGTTAACCTGGACTTCTTGATTGTGTCTGCTTCAAATGCCTGGTGTCTATCACCTGGGATTGGCAAAGTAAATCTATTACTAACTCTCCGAAGAATGCCGTCTCTGAATGATGCTGCAGCTAATGGAATACTGATTTACTGCCACAACTTTAAAGGATATTTTTTAACATTGTGTTACACTTCCCATCAATTTAGATCAACCAGACCTACCATATGTGAGAAGTTATCTACATTTTTGTCCAATAAAACTGAAATGATGAAAGCTTTGCTTTCCCTGAGGTACGATCCAGTATTGGTAGCCTCATTGTTTTTTGTTTTTTTTTTTAAGCCCTCATCTTTGTCAGGGCTGGAGCATATTATTCCTGCAACGCTTGCCAGAATTCTATGGCTTATTTGTTGTTTGAGACTCACCATATGTGTCTTTGATCCCTGCCTAGTAGGCACTTTGGCTGCTTGCCAGTTTGGCACTTATGATTATCATCAGTATGAATAGTTCCCTTGCTTCTGATTCTGTCCTTCTTGCTGTCATCAAATCACTCTTTAAACAACTTTCTTATTTTCTTTTAGATGCTTCTAAACGATCAACCTATTTTTACCATGCCTTTCTTGGCCAAGGTTTTGTGTCACACTGCAGGAAATCCAACAGCTTTATGTTTCCACTCCTAATGATCTGACTGCCAACTACCTGTGTAACTGCATGGCAACAATAAGGAGTACAGAAACATCTCTTGTGATAGTGTTTGAAGTTACTCTGCATATTACACAAATATGCCTGTTCTCCCCATCTGGTTGGCTTGGTGGCATGACTTCTATGAGAGATTATTTATTTTAGTGAAAAGCATTCCTTTTAATAAACGTTTTAAAACCTTTGACTAGAACACAGAGTGAGTCAATGGCAATGATAAATTCAGAGGAGTATCAGAATGATAAACAGTTTTAAGAGACAGATGGAAAGCCAAAAGCCAGTCGTGCGCAATTTCTACTCACTATCCTGATACAGCACTAAACACATCTGAGCCCTTCCATGTGTTCTAGCACACTGAAGTTGTTCCAAAATGCCGTTGTTGAACAAAAGATGTGCAGAATCAAAATAAGGCACAGCACAGGGCACATAAAAGTCCAGACCATGAGAGGCCCACATGCTGTTACAGAAAGATCTGCCAGGAGCGTCCATTATTCTTTACATGACCCTGAAAACCCTTCAATTAGTAAATATCACTATCACTGACTATTACTAATATAAATAAATTTATTTATTATTTATTACTATAAATAAATTACTAAATATCGTACTATCACACGACAAGGGTATCTGCCTTCATGTTAACTCATAAAGTGGGGTGGAGTAAGTTTTGTAGCCTCTGCAAACAAAGAAGACAATCAAGACAATTGTGTGTGCCTAAAGCACAATCCTCTTGGAGCTTCTTTCACTCTGTGCTGTCCCATGTGACTCATGTTTAGAAATAAAAATTCATTTTAGCTCTAAAGGTTTTAACACACAGGGCCTTTTTCAACAGAAAAATTATCATACCCTTCTCCCAAGAAACATGCAAGCGAAACATGAATGTGTTTTATTTACACACCTCTTGTTTTTGAAACAACTCCTTGCATTTAGAAGGACCAGTTGAACAATTCAGTGCTAAATTGGCAAGGGTGAAAAACAAACTCTGATTGCAGAGAGAATGAGAGGTGGAACAGAAAAGAAACAATGAGAAACTGTTGCATGAGAACTCAATTTGGGATTACTTTAGAATGTATCTGTTATATTGTCCTTCTCTGGTCAACAACATAGGGATTTCAGATAAAGATGTTCCTTTTCAGCATATTTGGTGGCACTCTGAGTCTTAAAGCAGGTTTGTGACAGTAAACATTCACACTGGATGTCGGCTGGAAGTGCCCACTGAGTTTTTAAGCCCTCCAAAAACAAAACAGTAACAGACATAGAAACAATATCATTGGAAGGGATTTAATGTGGAGAAAACAGCAATTTGATGTAAAAGCTACCTGCAGAACATTACAATGCAGCTAATTTCAGAGGTATTTGTAAGAAAGATCATTTAAGGCCATATGAAATTTGACTTTGGAACTGGAGTAACTCAAGAACAGGCGAGGTAGTTAGGAGAGCTACACTTTACTCACAGACATACTCTAATTTTCTTGGGCTTGCAGTTTTTATCCTTCTTCCAGATTGCTATGAAATGTCCAGAATAGTGAAAACAAAATTATTCATCTTAATAAAGTGCCTTTCCCTTCACATATAACACACCATTGATGAACTTTCTCTCACTGGGAGACAAAAAAGAAAGGCATGATTTTTTTGCCAGCTTCTCTATATTTTATCCCTAACTTTACAGGTAACAAGACCAAAGCAAGTACCCAGATTCAGCATTTAATGGAAACTTGGTGGAATTTTTAACTGTGAAAATAAAAGAATGTTGAATTCACAAATATTTTACTGGAAAAAGGCAGAAAAGATATTAACTGCATCAAATAGTAGTCAGTAAAAAAACCACTTGACACTTTTGAGTGGCCACATTTGAAATTGCAGAGATGATCACCAACAATATTTTTAAATTTTTACATTGTATTTTAAATACCTTATTTCTGAAAAGCCAAAATTATCCTTGAAAAACAAAAGCTTCCCAACCAATCAATCAGCATCCAGTTTTGGTTTGCAATGGCCATGGAAATATAATTTTTAGTTGCACACAACAGGAAGCATGAAAGGCAAAACTGCAGAACATGGGGCTTTGAGAGCATCGTGTCTATCTGTGAACCACCTAAACAGAGACTTGGTGGTAAACCTGATAATCTTTTGCAAAAAAAAAAAAAAAAAGGAAACGTTAATATATTTAACAAAACATCCCTGATACCCCAGAAAACGAATGATCCAGAAACAATTTTTGCTTGGGAGGAGTTTGGAAAATTGGCTAATACAATGAATGTAAAGGAGCTGAAAAATATAACTTGCTGCTGCAGAGAACGCTGTTAAAACTTGAACAGTATTCCGCTAAGTTTCTGCTACCCAACTGGAAAGCAGAAATGCCAGTGTGTGCACGAAGCCTCGTGTCACCTGGACGACAGAGCGAGCACGACCGGGTTTATCCTGCATCGTTTGCAAAGCTCCGGGATGCCGAACAGGACACGTGGGCTTGGTCGGGAAGTTGCCCTGTCCCTTCCCCTCGCTCGTCTCTTGGGGTCCCCCCTGCTGCCTCAAGCCCTGCCAGGTCAGGCTGCGCCCGGTGTCCCGCGGGCGTGCCAGGGAGGATGTCGGGCAGGACGGCCGGCTGTCCCCATGCTCTTCCCTCCCCGCCTCTCCTCAGCGGTTTCTCCGGCACGCACGTCCCGCGATTGCAGGCAGCTGCAGCGCCGGCCGAGCCCGCAGCGAGCTCGGGAACCTAACTGCCGCGTCTGCTCAGCCGGCAAGGCGAGAGGGCAGAAGGCGAGGGGCGCACAAGGCGAGAGGGGCAGGAGGCGAGGAGGGGCAGGAGGCGATACTCGG
>WEIT01018249.1:32424-53553 GCA_013389985.1 Dryoscopus gambensis
TCGTGTAGTTGAGTGTGACTTTAATGTTCTAGTTTTGTGTAAGAATAGTATTCTTAACACAGCAACATTTTTTTTCAGGCTCTGGGGCATTCCTTATTAATATCATTTGTTACCTTTTGATTTGCCAGTTCATCAGAACACTTGACAGCGTTATTTTTTCCAAATCTTAATTTCTGTTTTCTAAATAAAAGTAATTTTTCTTTATTTATTAGTTAATATTATTTGTACTTTATGACCTTTGCCTTCACCATTAAAGTCCTCTTTGTAAACAGGATTAGATCAAACAACTGGCCACTCCAGCAGCATAAGTATTCATAGTTCAGTTGAATTCCTTTTTGTTTAAGATCATATTTCTTATCTTTTCATATGAATGACTTTTATTGTAAACAACCCTGCGACAATGAGAAGTAGTATGCTAGCAGATTATATTGGAATTTAATAGTTAATGTAAATGACAGTAGAAATGTTAGGGCTGCTACTTTACCATAGAAATCCCTGTGGTGAATTTTCATTCAGTTCAGACAACCTCCTGATATATGTAAATCAGTAGTCTTTCATGAGCTCAAACAAGCCTTCTGACTTCAACAATTATGTGAAGTAAGTTAACTCTGCACTTAACTAATTTTATTCTCTAGTGATTTACTTGCGTTTTATATTTTGCCCTCCCATGGACAATCTCCAGTGGATTGAATTATTTTTTGAAGTAGGAAGTCACAATATTTCTACTGATTAAGTGCCAGGCTACTGTTTTATCTATGACATCCTAGTTTATAGCCCTGGATTAGTTTTGCTATTTCATTTTCTTACTTAATCAGTCAGCATCAGAAACAATATGGAGAGTCCTGAGTGTTATCTTATGTATTGCTTTAATTGAAATGCATCTGCTGTGTCAATGGAATTCTGTACTCTGTTGTAACTGCTTTGTTTGTGGTATGTCTGTGTTAACATTCAGGTCATGCATATGAAGTGATATCATAAGAAAACTTCATTCGATGAAAGGTTCTCAGGGGTTGAGGGTTTTTGCTAGTCATAGTCCATTCATGGCTATTCTTCTCCAAGTGGTCGTGTCAGCAGCATACAGCAGAAGTTCTAGAACGAGTACTCAGTTTATCTTTATTGAGCGATATTCCTCATGTTTATCCCACTGCTTTTTTGAGTCTTCTCCATTTTTTTCACTAGTTAGGCTGGGAATGAATATGTTTTATATCTACCTTCCAGTAGTGTGAACTATGTGAACAAAGACTGTAATTTCTTCCTGTTTATTTCCTCTATGTCTTGCAAAGTTTAGAGACATCTATGTGTTCAGAAGATTGACCACTGTTTTCTTTGTTCTCCTTCCAGCAATCATATTATTTATCTTAGAGCCTTCTCCTGGTTTTTGGGCATTTTTCCATGTCACTGCAGATACATGTTATGGAACTATGATGCCGCCTCCCTGCTGATTCTTGTTGAAAACTGCTTTCCTGAGTAATTCTTCTTTGTACAAGATGGACCTACTTTGTTCAATTGTCCTCTGCCAGAACACCACCTTGTGGAAAAGGAAAACAGAGCTTTGTCTTTCTTGGGTAGAAGGATTGAAAAGACGTGAACTTCCAGATCCTTCTCCCTTACTTTTGTGTTCTTTCAGTTCCCTTTGAGAAGCTCTGGGTAATATTTGCCATTGCTGTTTCTGCCCATAGGAATGACCTTCATAGAATAAAAATCAGAAGGCTGAAAGAACCTCAGCACCTTTAGTAGCAGTAGTGAAGCAGAGACAGAACTTTAAAAAAAGTGTTTATTTAATTTGTTTACATTTATTGTTACATTAAGGAGATTATACTGCTTTAATTAAGAGTTACTAGGGTTTTCTATAATGAACCTAAATATGCAGCTATTTATAGTTGAGAGAAAATGTTTCCATACAGAAATTTGGCATTCACTGTCTCAAGCTAAATGGTTTGGTTTTCCTTTTTCTATTTCTTTTAAAAATACTCTTTGGCTGCATTCTGTTTTGAGGGAGGCAAATTTTTTTTGTGGTTTTATATGCTCTTTGTGCTCCCTTGGCAAGGCTTGATACATGGAAAAACAAATTTTCCAGGCTCTTAGTCTTTTATGTCAGCTATTTCCTTTTTGATATTTAAAACATGATACTTTGGTGGTCATTACTTTTTAACAGAGACCCTTTATTATTCAGGAAGCAGTCTCCTCTAAGTATTTGCCGTAATTACTTTTCATATATTGTTACAGAAAAATGGTTCATATAGTTCAATTTAGTAAATATTTTTTCTGAGACAAAATTGTATACCTGACTTGTTTAGTGGTACTAAAATTGGTACTTGTGCATTTCTACAAAGTTCACAATTTCTCATTAATTTAAAATATAAAAACTGTTTTTCATTTTTCTGTTTATTTCTATGTTCTAATTATTATCTGTAGGCCATTTAATGCCATACTTGAAGGTGTTGAAATTCTCTAAGTTGATCTCGTTTGTTCGAAAAATCATTCCTTTTACGCAGGGGTGTGGTGTACATTTGAAATGTTCCAGTTAGAGTTTGGGGAAATCAGTCCTTCAATTCATGAAGCCCAAGTCCTGGTTAAGGTCTGATGCCATCCAAATAGTAAACAGAGAAGTGTTTAAACACTGCCTAAGTTCTTACAGACTTCAGTGTGTTCTGGGCATTTGAAACTTGACTAGGGAGTGCAGATGGCATTGAGCCTGGCACAGAATGTGGCTCAGGCGATTTCTTCAGAATTTCTTTAAGTAATGTCCAGATATTCTGCAAGTGTGGCACTATGATCAGAAAACTTCCTAGAAAATGGAGTCTCCTTTTTCTTCCCAACAGCATTGTCAAGTACATATTTCTTTCTCTCTTGGAAGAATGTCCCAACAGCTAATTACTGGGTATTCATTCATAGGGCAGGTGAGATTCCTTTGCTCCTTGGATTCAACTTGGGCCCCAGAATAGAAAAATGCTAGAGCCACTTTAGCAGAAAATGGTACATATACTCTTATAGTCTTCAGTTTGTTTCTGAGTTCTATCCAGCAACTATGGACTGTAAAATATGTAAATAGTATACAGGGGCCTGAACCTAAGTATTCTGCCTGTCTTTGACTTGTTTGTTATCTGAGCTTCAGCAATGCAGCACAAGAGAAATTATTAGGGGAGAAGGTTGATCAGAACATAATTTGTGAGATAATAAGAAACTGGCTGAGGAGGAAATAAGAGATAATGTTGAAAGCAGATTTATTAGACTGGAAAGACATTGCTGGTGAAGTTTCTTCCTGTTTTTTTAGAACATCTTTCTTCTATAGCACTAATCCATTTTTTTTGGGATAATATATGTTTGTACTAAAATAAGGTAATGATGTTAGTTAACAGTTTTCACAAAAACAATATCAAGGTGGTAATATATGCTGATAACAGAAAGAGCAGAGACATATTCAATACAACACTGGATGCCCCACAGGAGAAACTGAATGACATTAAAGATAGGAGCAATCAACGAACCATAAATAATATTAGATGAAGTACAATGCAAAGCAAGACTCTTCTGGACTCAGAGCCAAGAAGTTTACTCTAAGCTGTTAGTTCATCAGCTTGAGGAGTGTAAGGATTTGTCTGTAGTACTGCCTTTAGTTTCCAGTATGTGGGAGTCATTCCCTATGTGGTTTTCAGTATTCTCACTCCAAGAACAGTGAAGTCAAATTGGGACTGACTAGTGAACAGGAAGGCTGTAGAGAAAATCCGGGCCTGAGAGGCCCGGACTATGGTTCAAAGAGATACTATATCTGTAATATCACAGAAAAAACCTAAAAACTGATACTTGAATACCTTTTTGCAATATCCCCTCCAAACTTTTGACCCCTATGAACTCCAAGGGCTGCAGACATCATCTGATGTGACTGCATGAACTGTTCTGAAAAGACAGATACAGCTCTTGATTTCCACAAAAGTTTTGCCACAGTAGGCACTAAATAGGATTTACAAGATTTGGCCTAGAAATTGAACGTTTTTGCTCTCAAAGTTTTATGGACATTTTTAATGCTCTAAATTAAGCTTTGGTTCACATAATCTATTTTAGCTCCCTTTTTTTCCAGTCACAGCTTCAGTCATAGCACAGCTGTGGCATTTGTCTTGCAACAAGAAGGATCTGATAATCATGAAATAACCCAGATTTATGCCTGTAGTGCTGAAGCAGTGCCATATTTGTGAAAATAACTTAAGAAGAACAATATGCAGCAGATGTGAAGGTTTTACCTTCACATTTAAGTAGGTTTATACTGTCAGTGAGTGTGGGCTTAGCAGGGCCTGACAGAGTTTCAACTTACCAGATGTTCCGTGTGATCAAATAGATGCTATACAGCTGTTTCCCATTCTTTTTACCGGGCTCAGATAAATACACAGTAAATGATCTGAAATATATTTATTGTATTTTGGCAAGTCCTGCAGAGAATTGCTCACAGGCACCCAGAATGCAGGGAGAAACCAAGGGTGCTCATAGGCATGCTCATTTTCCATTACTGGGGAGAAATTAGCAGCTGTTTGGTTGAAGCAACTCTGATGATACTAGTCAGGGAGGAATGAAATATGGGGTTTCCCTTTGGTTGTGGATGTTGTGAGATCAGTGGCTGTATTTATGGAGTGTCTCCAGTCTGGGGGAGCTGTTACTCCCATGGGCAGGAGCTGTCCCCCTGTGCTGACACTGTTGCCCGTCCAGTGGTGTTAAACTCCTGGGAGAGGTGGTGGGTTCAATGGAGCAGCTGTCCTGCCAGGTAGCTGGTGCTAATCCCAGCTCAGGCTTTCAACACTGCAATGGAGAACTGGTTTGGCTTCTGTCTTCAGTGCAGTACAGAAAACAGGGTATTTCCAGAGTTCCTGGCAAGGCTGCCTGTGTCCCTCCTGCCCTCTTGGGCATTGACAGCTTGTCCCAAATTAGTCATGGGGTGTGTTTTTAAGGGCACACAGCTTTTGGGGTTCAATCCAGCTGACTGCTCTGAATGTTTCAGGACTTAAAGGCCCAGTTTACATTAACTGCCACACCTGTCAACTTGATTCAATAACAGAGCAGCTAAATAATAAAAAAGGAAGTTTCATTTCCCTTCACCTGCTTTTCTGTTCTCATTTCTCCTTCCTCCCCCGCTGGTTCCCCATGCTCTCCTTAGCCCTTTGACCTTACTGCTGCCTTCCTTTCCTTCTGTCCCCATCAGCCTTCTGCCTTTCCATAGCTGCTCTTACACCTGAAAAATTCTTCTTATCTACTAGAGACATTCCTTGTTCTCCTTTAAATCCTTTGTTAAAACCTTCATCTTCATAACCAGAAAAATAACTTTCACTTTTCATTAATAATCTCTTTAACATTTTTTTACTGCTATGTTATTTTCAGATTTATAGCAGAAGTCTTGCAAACGTTTACAGAAAAGTAGCTGTTAAGTTAAATTGAGAACATACAGTTATAAGTTTGGAGGACTGGATTGTTCGTTGGAAAGATTTTTGAAATGGAATTATTTCTCACTGTAAAACTCAATCTTCATTTATGGTTCTATATACATTTTTAATAAACTTTTGTGACCTCAAAGGAGCATGGAACATTCACTAACTTCTGTTTTTAACTTTTATTCCTTAGGTCAAGGTGTGGAACATGTTCTCACAGATTTTTAAATGCCCTGAGCAAACTTAATGTTGACAATATGACTTTATACTCAGAATCATATGAAAGGACAAGTACAAGCTGTACCTTTGGATCTTGGTTACCTTAATTGCTTTGTTTTTCGGTATTGATTTTTATTTCAGGAACCTCAAGCATCTGGACTGCCTGAGTACATAAAGATTGTAGAAGTTGGGCCAAGGGATGGATTACAAAATGAAAAGGTAACTTTTCTCTTTTGTGTATGTATGTGTGCTTTGACATAGATGTGTTATTTTCATTGTGTAGAACATGTACATTCTGCTAATTATGTTTCTTCCATTTTGTACTATTAAATATATCTATTTATTTTTGTATTGATAACTTTTTTTTCAATTAGAATAAAAGTGTATTCCTATTTACCCAGCTTCTAAATCATATAATTTCTTTCTATACTTGGCTAACTAGCCTTTCTGTTACTTAACATTTTTTTTAACTGGAATTTGTCTTGTCAATCAATAACATTCTGTCATGACATAATTGGTAAACACTATGAAATGCTGGCTATCTTTGTAACTTGTGTTTCTACTTCAAGTGCTAATATTAGAAGGAATAGTAAAATAGGTTTTATCATGCTTCCTGCTAAAGAGACATGGGAGAAAAATATTACTCTTTTGGTAGCATTATTTGCCCAAAGGGTGGTAGGGAAGCGTGGAAAAAGATTGAAAGACGTTCTAGGGTACATGCATCAAAACAGTCATCTATTTCATTCAAACAGGAGGATAAGCTCACATATATCATTGTTGCTGATATCAGAGATGTTAGTAGTATTAGCAGAAGAGAGTTACTCTGCCTCAGCTGTGGAGCTTTTTTCCTCCCATTTTTCTCTGGTTGCACTGTTAATATTTCCTTTGTCACTTCTTGCTAGTTTGGTGTTTGGTTAATAACAAATAATGATCTATAACCATGTACACAGAAGTGCTTCTTTTTGTGATGGACAGAAAATGGAGTAAGATCATGTATACTGCCTAGTACCTTCCTTATACCTTCCTTATACTTCCTACTGTCAGGAAACAGTAGAGTTATGGTAAAATGTGCAAGTGTAGTTCATTATTTTTAAAAAAAGTATTGACTATGTGCAGGGAACATTTCACTTACAAAAGTTTCTTACATATGAAATACTTTGCTAAAGTATGTCTCCATGTCTATAGGTGATAGTCCCAACAGATACAAAAATTGAGTTAATCAACCAGCTTTCCAAAACAGGCCTACCTGCAATAGAAGTGACCAGTTTTGTTTCATCCAAATGGGTGCCTCAGGTATGTAAAATTATCTCCATTCAGAACTATTTCAATTTAAACACTATTCCATTTATTTATATAACATTCAGTTGTAACTAAAGATTTGGGATGGTGACACATCATTAATATAATTTAATGTTGTTCCTAATTCTTTTCTATTCTTCTAAAACTAGTAGTCATTGATGTAAAAAAGAAAAGTAGTATACATTATTTTCTTTTTTGCTAAGTAGAATGTATTTTTCCACATTTAGAAATGTGTTTGGAAGATCTAAATTTGGGACTTCTATATATGTAGTTGTAGTTAGGCACATTAATTATTTTGGAGTTCTAGCACTCTATCAGCAACTACACTTAAATTGTGATGAATTGTAATAATTTGCTCATTATTTTTCCAGAATTAATTTTTACATTTGGTAGAATTCAGCAGAAAACCTAGCCTTTCTGGAACTGGCAGCAAAACTGCATTGGCATTAGAGTGCAACGTTTTCATTTGAGATTTAAAACTGCAAATTCAGGCTTAGTCCTGAAGTTTACTATTTAGGTCCTGTTTGTGCAAATTAATTATTTCCGGCAAATGAGGAAATAAGGCAATACTTGTCTATATAATTTAAACTATTTTTCAAAAAAATTGCACACTTGTTTGTACAGAAGCATTTGAATACTTTATATTTGATAAGGAGCATACAAGTTATTTACAAATTAAAACAAGAAGTTAATTTATTTGAGAAAATACTTCCATTTTAACAATGTGCATTGCATTTTACACATCTGACAAAATGTAGATAAAGTTTGTCCATTTTGAATTGAGAGTACATCCTGGGCCTGGACTGTATTCTAGGCTTTTCTCTGAGAAAAACATAGTTCAGCAATGCTTACTCATGAGTTAGTAAACTAAACTGTTCAAAACTCTGAGGGACTCCTTTGCTTTATTTCAGTGTTCTCAGGGTCACCAGGGAAGAGTGTAGAAGAAGGATAATAGGAGAGGGGAAGAGAAGAGTGACAATGCAGAATTTCTTTGGCATCAATGCAAGGGCAATGATATCTTGTCTCTTAAAAGGGAATAGGTTCAGTTTTTCCAAGTACCATCACACTTTTTCCATTACTGCAACAGAGAATGATATAGATTTTTAAATGTTAGAAGAAAAAGTGGAAAGCAAAGGTGTATTTCTTCCTTTCTTGTTTAATTATTTCCTTTTCCTGTGAGTGATTAGGAGTACCAAATTTGGCACAGATTTGTCAGTTTAGAAAAAAAAGGAGGAATACCTTCTTATCTTAAATTCATGTCTGAATACTTTGTTTTAATGGCTTTTGTTTAAAATGTTTCTTATTTAAAAGATAAGATTGCATTGCTTTGACAGAAACTGCGGTCTTCACTTTGTCTTTTCTTTACTCTTTCCTTTTTTTTTCATAAGTCATGAGAATAGAATTTACAGTTATGTTTAGATCATTCATTCACTTATTTCTGTTTTTAATATTTTAAATTTTTTATGGTTTCCCATCCACTGTTGTTTTTGGCAAAGATTTTATTACTGAAAAATCTGAAAGAAAAAGTTCACAGTAGCAAGGTGCCATATAAAACAGGATCCCACACCTATAACATAAACAGCCAAAAATTATAAATACCTACTATTACGAAGTTTATTTTTAAAGAAATTGGGAAAAGAAATATTTTATTACAATTTAAAATCTTGTAACATGCCATATGTGCAAAGATGGGATTTTACTTACAGGAAAAATAGCAATGGGACAGATTTAATACATAAAATATTATTTGTATCTGGCAGGTTTATACTGGTTGAAAAAGTGTCATTTTGGTTTTCCAGTATTTTTTAAGCCAGCTATAATTTTGGAGCGCGAATTTAGTTCCAGCATTTGCCATTTAATTTATCATTTGGTTTCAGACATTCTTCTTTGCCCTGAGAAATGTAGCTACTACTTATATTAAATGAAGGAATGAAAAATTGTTCTCAAAAAACTAAGGTATTAACAAAGGTTTTTTGGTCAAGTTATCTGACCAATTTAGTTCGCACAGGAGCAAATACAGAAAGTTCTGTGTTATCACTTATTTCCTGATAAGAAATTAATTGTGTCTGGCTATAAAACACCTTTTGTACCATATATCCACTTCCTTATAGATAGATGTTGGTCTTACATTTGAAGAGGAATACACGGATTTTTCTGATATTTTTAATCCATTCATTTTCATAGAAGGAAGCCAGTGACAGGAAGATTCCAGGTTACCAGGTATTCTTAGTTAATAATGTGGTATAATTTAATACCATATATTTAGAATTGTGGTACTGCATAGCTATCAATAGGGTATCTGCTGAAAGTAAGGAATAATGAAAGCTCTGTAATTCATATATCTTTTCATATGGTACTTCTCAAAATACTTTTCACCAGTGTGGAAAGGAATAGAAATCCAGTTTAATAGTGTTTGCTTGAGAGATTTGCTTTTATGAGAGCTCATTTAAAAAGCATCTACAATGCACTATTCTTTTTTTTAAAACTCAGAATCTTTAAGACATAAAATAAGAGGAATATGTTTTATTAACTGTATTGTTTTCAGGTGTTCACACCACTGAAAAATACTTGTTTTTAATCCACTTCTTTTAAGAAAATGTGATTGTGTAAATAATCTGCATTGTATTAAATGAATAAGTCTTTCATTCATCTTCTTGATTAGTATAGGGAGTATATTTAATCTTGAATGTGTGAGAAAAACGTAAGAGTATCTTAAAAAGGCAGATTTTCTTTTGTGAGGGTAGACTAAGGAAAACAAGTGCTCTGATCTTTGCTGTAATAAAGATGTATTTTCTTCTTTAGAAAGAAACTTCTAAATATATTAAAAAGTTACACTACACGGACGACTGGATTTTGCTGTATTTTTGTGAACAGACGTGTTTAATCTTTTCAAATGTTCTGATTACAGTGTTGAGTAATACAAGTTCAGTTATGCTTAACAGTGTGAAGTTTCATTTATCAGAGTGCTGAAGTTTTCAAGATTTCAATGTTTTTTAAATCTCAGTTGTTCTGTTAATTCCACCTATTGAGTCCAGTGAAGCAAAGTAAAAGTTGCTTTAACACTTCATGAACAGCATGATCATGAGTCTGTCAATTTATAATTGTCCCTGTGTGAGACAAAATTCAGAGGAACATCGAAATTTGAACGTCCTCTCTCAGAAGGCAGGTTACAGATGCCCCTCCCCCACCAGGTTTGAGAAAGAATTTTCCTTGGAGGAAAGTGAAGGAAAAATGTTATTTATTTAACAAACACACAGGAAAAGGATAAAAATGCTGAATAATAAAACCTCTCTCTGTGGAGAGAAACCTGGGAAGATTTTAAAGTCCTTCTGTGGGTGTGGTCTCACTCTTTGGAGCTGTGTCAGTGTGAGCCCACATCTGGGCCTCGGTGAAAAGTTTTGAAGTTGTTGCACAGTTCTAGAAGAAANTGAGAAAAAGAGCCAAGAGCTGGGAAAAGCAGGAAGGTGCTTTTCTCTGCTCTACAGCAGCAGAAGTATGCAGAGCAGATAGAGTGACCTTGGAGCCCAGAACTGCTTTGAAAAATTTGTCTGGCATTTTTTTTCTTTCTCTCGCACCCAGTTTTAAAGGCACAGAAAGGCACAAGAATCATGCCTGGGCACAAGGCAGGCAGTATGGGATACAGCATCATAAAGTCACCCCAAGACAATAATGCAATTTATATTTTTACAGTTACGCACAATGGAACACTGTCTTAGTCCCAGTTCTATATTCATGTAGATCTAAAAAGATTACAGCACAAATAGTCAAAAGTTAAGAAATTAAGAATGAGTATTTGTACAATATCAGTTTGACCCCCTTGTTATGAGACTTTTTGTATGAACTGTAAAAGTAATGAAGGCAAAGCCACAGGCTGAGCCAATTTCTGTTTAGCTATATAAAATCAGAAAATAACTGCTGATCAATACAAATTATTTGTATATTTTAGATGGCAGATCACAAAGAAGTAATGAGGGGCATTGAGCGGCATCCTGGAGTCCAGTATCCCGTTCTCACACCTAATCTTCAAGGTTTTCATTCTGCTGTAAGTGCTTTCAAAGGTGTTGTCCACATTTACCTCTTATATGTTTCAGACACTTTCAGTTCAGTACCAGAAACTAGCTATTTAATGTTAGAAATAAACTACAATTTTTTTCACTGAAAACACTCAATTTTGTTTATGAAAAATGGGGAAAATCACAGAGTGATGTTAAGCTCTATGTATTCATATTTTAATGGAGGCATTGACCAGGAACTTTGTAAGTTCCTTTGAATGATGCTTATATATAACAGGCAAGACAGTTCTTCCTCTTTGACTTGTTGGCCCTAGAAAAGTTTCTGAAGAGTGTCTTGGTGGAAGGTACTGAAGAAGGATGAGGAAAGACTCATTTAAATGAAAAGGCTTTATAGCAGTTCTGGATTTCATTTTGGTTGGGTTTGAAAGTTTAATTGTTCTTGTTCTTCCAAAATATTCAAAATTATAGACTCGAAGTATTTAAAAGTGTGAAAATGGAGCAGTTCAGTCTTCTTAAAATATACACATTGCCAGTCAAATCTTTACACTTTTTTGTTTTTTGAAAATTTTTAATGCTTTGCTTTTGTCCTGACGTAGGACAAGCTGTATTTGGAAAGCATACTACTTGGTGGACATTTGTGGTCTAGTCTATCATTCAGTTCCAATACTGAAATATCTGTTAAAACAGAATCCTGTGCATAGTTGACTTAACTAGCGACAGTCCTATTATAGTGCCACAACTTTGTCTCACTGGTAGCTTGTATGTGCTGACTTAGTTGTGCTTTATCACTATACTATATTTAGTGATATGATGAAAGGAAAACAATGAAAAAAATAGTTGACTAGTACATGACTCCTGCGTTCTTCCTTGCTCATATTTTTTCCCTCCGTTTGAAAGAATATTTTTCCCTGTAAGAGTTGCTGAATTTTAGACATTATCCTGCAGAGGCAGAGAGTAAAGGCAAAAGCTCCATACTTTTTCATTGAACAAGAGTATTATTCTGACTGGAGAGTGAGAGTTAGTTAACTATTTTCCTGAGCTTAAATGTTTTCCTCTCCTATCAGTTGGCTTTCAGCCTTCTAGTTTGCCTCATATTAGTTGATTTACCGAGGTACTGAAGTACAGAAAACAAGCTCAGGCTAATTGCCCCTTCAGTGAAGTCACCACATTTACACATTTTCTAGACTTGTGTTTGCTCTGAGACTTCTCTCAGCAGACTCTCACATGCACATTTTCTGTATTATCTGTATCGACTGTGACACCAAGACCAATGGAGCCCTTGATCCTAGAGTTGGCTCTAACAAGGAAATCCCTGTTGGTTATTGTTGCTGCTCTAGACATATGCACACAGAGAGCTTTCCGAAGCAGGAGAATGACTTCCCAGTATTCAGGAGGAGCAGACATTGTGAGAGTTGTTATATGATATTTCCGTTTTCTAAAAAGATGAATATAAACATCAATCATTGTTGTCAGTATAGTTGGTTCATGTGATTTCCTACATATTATTGCCTTTATTATTCATCACTTTAAAAACATGTTTAACTAATTACAAAGAAGAGGAAGAAAATATGCCATAGTGAATGATCTCAAAATTTGATTCAATCTGTCTGTATGCGATAGCTTAAAAAAAATGGAATTAAGTTAGATTTTAGATATGGATGGTATACTTAATGTACTTTAAAATTTTAGAATGTTGTACAGAATTAAATGCTTAATCTAATACTTTAATATAGTGTTATGATTCTGTTTTCTTGAAATATATTTTTTAGATTGCAGCAGGAGCTACAGAAGTCTCAGTATTTGGTGCAGCATCTGAATCTTTTAGCAAAATGAATATTAACTGTTCAATTGAAGAAAGCATAGAAAAGTTTGACGAAGTCACTAAATCTGCAAGGAATATGAATATTCCAGTGCGTGGGTAAATATACAGATTCTAAAGTAATACAGGGTTATTTGAGTCATTGTTACAGGGGTTATTTGGTACAAGTAGAAAAGTTTATTACCAAATTTTCACATTGTAGATGAATTGTAATAATAGTCTTTACTGTGATTTTTATTTTTAAGATTGAAAAGGTTTAGTTGTTTCTGCATTTTTAACTACTGATGGTGACTCTTTTGCTGTGGAAATTGAAAAAGAAAGCTGTGTTTATGAGATAACTATTTTATTATACAAATTTAAATTTACTACTGCGGATGATAGAATAAAATTTCTTTTGTGCTCTTCAGAATTTGTAACACTTGCTGGCACCTTAAAAAAATGCCCTACAAATTTTTATTTTATTGTAGAATTCATATTATATCACTTCATACATTGTAGCATCAAGGTATAAAAGCGAGAAAATAGATTTACTCCTAAGAAAAATCTTATTCTGTATATAAGTTATCCTGAAAACCCAGGCATTGAAAATTTTGAGTCTCCAGTGCATGAAACTCTAGAATTGTCCAGCATTTATTTTTTAATTTAAAATTATCCTGAATGGTACTCCCTCTTCTACAGTATTGGTTTTCATTTCCATTTTCTTTTGCATCACAGGTAAGAACTACTTACCTAAGATTATTTGTGAAAGTGCTTGTGAATGCGGAAGGGCATTCTCATAGATTCAAGGAGAAACTCAAAAGTGAGATTCCTTGAGGATTATTAGTAATATAAATTACATCATGCTCAGAAAATACGTGGACTTGAAAATAGGTAGAGGTAGAAACCTCAGAGACTAAGTACTTGAAAATCTGTCTGGGAGTAAATACTGGGTTCTTTCTTTGCTCCAGAAATAGTGATGAGGTAATGCTACTGCATACTTCTTTTCACAGTGTGTAGTTGTTTGGGCATTTGCCTTGGGAAAGGGAAATCTGACTTCTAGTTATACCTCTGCCCCAGAGCATCATTGAACATCAGTATGGTTTAGGCTGAGGAGAGAACTCTGGAGATCGTCTTGTCCAACCCAAGGATTTGTGGGTGATAGTTGACAAAAAACTCAACCTGAGCCGGCAGTGTGTGCTCACAGCCCTGAAAGCCAGTTGTATCCTGGGCTGCATCAAAAGTAGCGTGGCCAGCAGGGTGAGGGAGGGGATTCTGCCCCCCTACTCTGCTCTCATGAGATGCCACCTGGTGCGCTGCATAGAGTTCTGGTTCCCCAGCACAAGAAGGACATGGAACTGATGGAGCAAGGCCAGCAGAGGGACTGGAGCATGTCGCTTACAAGGTCAGGCTGGGAAAGTTGATGCTGTTCAGCCTGGAGAAGAGGAGGTTGTGTGGAGACTTCATAGCAACTTTCCAGTATCTGAAGGAGGCTACAGGGAAGCCAGAGAGGGACTCTTCATCAGGAGCTGTAATGATAGGATAAGGGGGAAAAGCTTCAAGCTGAAAGAGAGTATTTAGATTAGACATTAGGAAGAAATTCTTTACTGTGAAGGTGGGAAGGCACTGGAACAGGTTGCCCAGAGAAGTTGTGGATGCTCCATCCCTGGAGGTGCTGTTCAAGGCCAAGTTGGATGGAGCTCTGAGTAACCTGGTCTGTTGGAAGGAGGTGTCCCTGCCTATTTCAGGAGCATTGGAACTAGATGATCTCTAAGGTTCCTTTCAACCCAAACCATACTGTGCTTCTATGATTTCCACACACACACAGAGCCAACCAAGGGTAGCTCATAAAGACTTGGGTTCTTTTTCCTTAGCCTGGGTATGTTTCAGGAGGAAAATCACTGAATAGAGAAGTAAAGACATTCATTGTATTAAGAAACATTAACTTGTACCAGAGTTTAAATACTTTTTCCAGCTGCTAATCTGCCAGGTAGAGTCAGGATTTGCCTCCCTGAGCAACTTCTGCTATAAGAGGTCTGTTATTTAAAAGCTCTCTGCCACCAGTTTTCGTCATATTTTTTCCAAAACTAAATTCTGACCTGAGAACATAACTTGCAATTTGAGTTCTCCAGGAGGATTAAGCTCAGGTATTCCTGAATTTTAGGTCCCAGGCAGATGTGGTTAAGGGAATAGGCAGTCAATTCAAAGAAACAGCATGTGTAGAGCAACAAACCTTATGCACTAGTGAACATTTTTACACTAAACTTCTTTTTTCTGTTTTTTTCAGATGTCTAGGCATGTCAGGAGATATTTTCTGTTTCATTTCCCTGTATTTAACTAATAAAATTCAGCCAAATGGTACAATATAGGCAGCCAACCATCCAGGAGGTCCTCAAAGCCTATGTACTGTAGAAGTTTTTGGATAATTATGGAGGATGTCAAAAAAGGGGCTTTGCAACTTGTCCATAAGATGTAAATTGTAGGTGATGAAGAAACCTCTGTGGTGTACTGTAGATTGATTTTCAGCTTAAAATATTAACTCTTCTTCTGTGCACTAGTTTTCACACATTTAAAAAAGTGGCAACCTGGTGCTTTTTTCCTCCCACAGATTATGTCTATTGCATTTGTAACATACCAGAAGCAATTATTCTGGCACTGGTACACTGACGGGATGGAAGTAACTTGTCATGGCAGGATTCTACAACATCCCAAACATTATTGTCTACTGTCTGACAAACCATGTGGCTTTTATTTTTCTTCACACAGAAAAAAAAAAAAAGAAAAAAAAAAGAGAAAGAAGTGTGAGGCAGAAAATGCTAAAACAGAAGAACAGCACAGCAAAAAAAATTAAACTAATAATTCAAAGAACAAAAACAAGGCAAAGAGATAAAAGGGAGGAATATCAAGAACCAGATAGTGAAACACAGAAGAATACTACAGAGATGAAGAGAAAGGAGATAATTGAACTCAGGGAAAATACAATCAGATTATATTTGGAAAGTGCTTACTTTGTGTATCCAGTACAGATATCTTTAATTTCACTGCAATATGCAAACATAAGATAAACTTCATACAGTACATGCAGGAAAATTTTATTGAGTCTGTCATGCCAGGTGCAGTATGTTACAGAACACTTCAACAGAGAACTGCTTAATATCAGGTATGCTGCAAAGTGAGCAGATTGAAAGCTGTGAATGAGAATTATGTAAGTGCACTTCAGCTTTAGCTTTCTTCCTTAGATTTACAGGTCTAGGAAAAGTGAATAATTCAGATTTAAATAGCCATTAACAGAATAATTCGTTTTGTGGGATTGTAACCAACTAAAGGATACAAATAGAGAGGATACGTGTATTGCAGAGAAGCTACATTTATGTGAATGTTACATGTATCTTCATCACATTAAATTAGTTTGAGAATTAATTTATCCAGTAAAAAATAGATATTGAATCACAGGAGATAGGATGATGGACTAATGTTACACTTTAACAAATCAAAAAGTTTAAGAGAGAACTGCTGGTATTTTTCCAGGGCAATATAATATAACTCAGTAATAAAGTAGCCAATCTGCTAAAAAACTGATGATAATCTAAACTGTAGAATGTGGAGCCTTATTTCATAACAAAAAACCCTAACTGAGGTAATAATTCTGAGTATCTGCTGAACACGGATTTCAGTATATGAAAATATTGAAAAGAAGGTTTTGAACACTAATAAGTTAGAGATAAAAGAGAACTGGTTAGCACCATACATTTGGATTTTGAGTGCACTCTTAAAAAAATCCATCCCAGGAAGATTTTGAGGAGTCAAAATACTAATTAATGAGAAATAAAATAATACTTTGGATCAGACTCTCGGCAAATATATTTTAAAGAGAATAATTACCAACTATTATGGTATTTTGACTCATATCCCTCCCTGTTCATACTCATTCAGATGCAGTCCTCATGGGTTGCAGAGTTACAAGGGTCTATGGGAAGCATTGAGACAGAATGATTGTTCAGACATAATAATCAAAAGGGATTGCTTATTGTCCATATACTTCATTACTTTCTTTAAAACTCCAGTGTATTCTCTTGAGTAGAATTCTGAAAACCAGAAAAAAATAGCAGAAGCCTGAATATAGAAATACAGAATTCAGAAGGACTTCTTTTTTTTAATAGTAGATCTCTCAGCAGTTGAACAAAAGTCTAGAAGGTGGACTTAAAACTTTTAATTAGTTAAAAAATGAAAAAATGCCCTTAAAGAAGAAGCATCAGTTTGAATGCCAAATCCAGGAAGTAAGTAAATCTATTTACAACATTTCAGCTGCTTGTGAGGATGAAGATTATGGAAGCAGACAAACATTTCAGACTTAATTCTAGAAAACTAAACCATGATTTTCTCTGCTAGCAACACCCAAGAAAAGCCTGCACTACTGTAGGGAATGCATTAGTTCTTGAGAGAAAGTAGTTCATTAATTCCCAAATATTGCAGTATGTTTGGAAGACTTCTGGAGTTTTTCATTGTACTTAATGAGATAAAACACTGGGTTTCTCTCCCTCAATGAAAAAAATTAAAAGATAGGCAGAAAGTAAAACTTAAACTGAGATTTCAGAGAAGTATTCAGTGCAACCATGATGACTTTTCCCTGGAAATAAAACAATCAAAAAAGAATTAGCTATTAAAGTCTGTGCTAAAGAAGCTACTTTTAGTGATAGATAAAATAAATGACATTTTGGTGTCCCGATTCCACGCAAAATTTTTTAAATGCTGAGAGAGTCAGGGGTTTGTTTTTTTGATATTCAGTATTTTGAATAGGTGGTTATTGTTTGACTGGTTGTTACTCAATTGAAGAAGATTAGTTTCAGGTGTTTTGTTGTGTGGCTCTTATTTACTGACAGTATTATATGTTGTTTAAAACTATTGGAACATGAGGCACATCTGAGCATGACCAAACAAGTCTGAGCTTGTCACCTTAAATCTTCTAGTAGCTACTAGGGGGAGTTAGGCAACCTTCATGCTGTGGGTTACTGTATGTGTTTTTAAAGGTACCTGCCGTAGGGTAAGATGGAACACTCTCCGGATGGTCCATCCTTTTGGCTGCAAAGGAGTTTAGGTCCATCCAGTGCTGGTCATACTATAGGTGGCCTATGTAAGACTAAGCTGTGGATGATTATCTCTTATATCAGAGGTAAGAACAAATGAATCCCATCCTACCTGTTCACAGGCAAAGGATTAGGACCTTGTAATTTGTGTAAATTGCAAGAGATAGAAGAAATGTATTTCAGGCTTTGTGCTGCAGGGTATCACAAAATGAAACTGTTGACTATACAAAGATTTTTACTCTGTGGACTTAGTTTTTAATCACCCTTTTAGACACAGGCTGATTTAGAGAACCATAGCCAAAACCTGCAAGCCCTTCCTCAAGTAAGCTCCCAGGACTACACATACTGAATTCTAATATGAATTTTATAGGCTAAATATTTTGCTAGAATTACTAAAGTAATAAAAATAATAATATGCATAAATTATATGAATGATAAATTAACTGAATTTGTATTCATTTCAATACAGAGACTGTTTCCTTTCCAAAGTGCTATTATTGTTTAAAGCATTATTTATTTGCAGGAAATCAATAATTTAGTGCCTTGCCGTCCCTCCTTATTTGAGCAGTTGAAAAATACTTTCAAAAATAGTTTTGAGGCATTCAAATTTTATTTCCTATTTTTACTGGCAATTTACAATTTATGTAGTTAGCATAAATCATTGGCAATCCTTGAATCTCATGAAAAATGCACTCAAACAGTTGAAACTAAACTTTAAGCTTTTGCATGTCTTACTGTTACTACAGTTGCACTAACACTGACTCCATCATCATCCAGAAAATTTATGTTGTCAGCTGTCATATTTAAAATCTGTAGCGCAGTCCACAGTTTTCTAAATGTTTACTAAATTAGTTCAAATGTTTATGAAGAATTGAAATGTTGCATATGGGCTTAGTAGTTAGACCATTTATTAGCATCATAAAGGGGTGGGATTTTTTTGGGTTTTGTTTGGGGTTTGTTTTTTGATTTTGGCGGCGGGGGGTTGGGGTTTTTTGTTTGGTTGGTTTTTGGTTTTCTTTTTGTTTGGTTGGTTTTGTTTTTGTTTTTTGTTTCCTTTTTTTTTTTTGTACATGCATAAAAACTTCAAATAACATCTGGGACACACTCTATGAAGACACTGAGCCAAATCAGTTATGAACTGTGTGGTCAGCTAATTACTGCTCTGCATGTTTTACATGTAAAGTGACACAAAATAGTGCTAGTTTTAAATGTGCACCTTTTAATCCATAATTCAGGTGCTATTAAAAAATCACAATTTATTCAGTGATTAAAAATTAAGTCTAACAGCCAAGATTGATAAAAAATGGTGGGAAATAGTAATTGGAAGTAGTCACTTAGAGTTTCCTTAAAGATATCATGAATGTACATATGAAGAAAATGTTAAGTAAATTCTGATTAAGCTGATTTCTTCCAAGTTAATGTATTCCATTAAGCTAGATTCTTCTAAGGTAATGTGTTCCAAAATTTAAAAAGACACAGGAATGAATTGCAACTAGTACAATAGAACAGTAAAGGAAGTAAGGACTGGTATTTTTCTCTCTTTTCCGCAGATGTTGCTTTGGGTCCTCTGACAATGACGTAAAATCAGACTACCTCCCTCTGAAACATTCAGTTCTATAAAGGATGACCTTATTCCCTATAAAAAAAGAATAGGGGATTTAAGCCTGAAAGGTTGTAAATTTTTTCCTCTAATAAAAAAGGGTTTCTCCATGGTCAGCAATTAAAAGCTGTATTTATGTCCCAGACCTGAAAAATTTTCATGTGAATAGCCGTTTTAAGGTCATTTGTGCAAATGTGAATGTGTATGCAAATGTTTAGAGGTTCAGTGTTAGAAAAACAGATACAAACGATTGCTGTAGAATACCTCTAGAAGCATTTCCTTGCAAAGCTGCTGCTTCATAAATTAAAGCACATGTAATCAGACATTAATTCTGAACCGCTCTATGTGATTCCTTTGTTTATGTCCTATGCCTTTTAAGAGTGCGATGTATGGTTCAGCTCACAGTACATAAAAGCATTTTGAAATGAATCAGTATTTGGCTTACATCTGTGTTTGTACAGAATTCAAATACTGGTTGATATACTTGAAATATAGAAATGTTTTTTCCATGAAAAATAGACAACAAACTAACTATGGTGTGTCATTATTATTATTATTATTATTACCACCACCTTTTACATTATACTATAATAAAACTAACAGGCTGCAACATTTGTAATTCCTTGTTACTTATAGGAAATAATTACTGATCCACTTTGATGCTAATACACATATTAAACAAAATATACTCAAGACTTAAAGAATTGATCTTAGTTATCTTTGTCTTGTGCTAATGATATCTGGATTTATTTTGAAAAAAAAGACGTGGAAGAACACATTCTTTTTATTTTAATATACTTGTAACAATTGGTTTTGGAAACTAATAGTGAAGTCGGTTTTGTTTATAAAGATGCATCCTGGTTATCTAAAACTTCTGACTATCAAGATAATCTGATCTTTATAATTCAGTTCAACAATGTTCTTTTTTTTAAATTTTATTACAGTGCATCCTAAATAACTTGAGATATTTGGATGGCCTTACAGTAGTAAATTTTTGATATGTAATTAGAAATACCATAAGATAAACTCGACAATTCAGTTTTGCACAAATACATACAGTTCGAAGCTGTGTGTGTTTTATGAATACAGACAGAAACTCAGAACTCATATTTTCTGGTATTCTGGAATACTTAGGGCTCGAATACATGTTTTTTTACGTTGCTCTAAAATGCCCATTTTAAAGACTACACTGTGTAGTTTAGCATAGTCACAATTATTTTGATAATATTGTAGTTTATACTATTATCACTTTTCTAGATGGTAAAACCAGTGTAACGCCTTCATGTTACTATAAGTGAGCCTGTATTTGGGGTTATGGAAACAACAAAATGTAGATAAGCATTTAACAGACTTGGAAGCAACACATATTTGTATGTGAATGGTAAACAAATCTACAGGGTTACGCAGTATTAAACCAGCTGTAATCAGTGCCCTGGTGAAGTTGAAGAAACCAGAGATTGCTGGGATGTGGGGACTTACTGAATTTCTCTGTACTGGGAGCAAGTTAAGAAAAGGATCTCAGAGCCATTGTCGTAATTCTATCATACTGGATGATTGCACTACGTGAGGTGAGGGGTTTTCCTGAGGAATAAATTTATACCAACTTTTACCCATTGCATTTGTACCTGCAGAGAGAAAATATTAATAGCGGGCCAGAAGAGCTGCTTAAAAAAAAAAAAAAAAAAGATGGACCCCTGGGGGAAGAAAA
>WEIT01018249.1:53566-64455 GCA_013389985.1 Dryoscopus gambensis
CCCTATGTCTTCTTAAGGGGTAGCATAAATCAGATCTTAAATATTAGTATGAAATTATAAGGCAACAATGTGATGTGTTTGCTAGTATGTTACTGATTGCACCGAGGATAACTTGAGAGAGTTATTGAAAGTTAAATGGTTAAGTGACCCTTCATTATTGTAACAGTTTGGTTATATATTTAGAGAAGTAGCTATTTTCTAGAACATAGTTCACAATTTAACAGTGTTTTTTGGGCATTCTAAAATTATTAACAAATATTTTTTCTGTAGTATTCATTGAGAGTAGGATATATATTACTTGTAACTGGGCACTAAGTACATGGAGAGATTATTTCTTTCCTGGGGGGGGCGTGGGGGGGAGGATGTTTGGGGGGTTTTTTTATTGTTTTTTAAGTCAAATGTGGACAAAAGATCCTGGCCTTACTGACACATTTTGGACTTGGCTTGGAGATTCTGTTTCTGGAAGAATCTCCTTTCTTTTATCTCTTCTTTGTGTTTTCTCTCTCCCTACAGAGAAGATTGCCTGTTTTTAACAAATGGTTTTCTTTGCAAAGAGACAGAGTAGATCAGCCTTAATATTATGAATTCACCCAATGATAGGCATGTACATTTTAGCACAAACATCCAATAAAAATAAATACATCTGTGGTGAATATGGTAAATTATAAGCAAACTTACACTATAATAATAAACAGGAAACAGCAGCATCTGAATCTGCAACTGGCTTCTCAGGAGGCTCCATGCTTCCAGCTGTGGTAGCAGCTGTGGAGCTGGCTCAGGGACTCCTGCTGAAACAAGCTGACAAAGGGCTGATTACAACATGGAGTTCAGTTTCTGCCTGGATTCATTTTCCTTTTAACGCACTTTGGTTAAGAAATGTTTGCTCATTTACCCTGTTTGTGGGTTTATCTCGTTCACAGGCACTGGGCTAATGTGATTATCACCACTCCTAGTGACCTCGATCATGGGGACCTTATACTTCTAATGCTGTCTATACCATTTGTGGAACACTGAAATTTGATTTTGGCATACTGGAAGACATTGAAAACTCTCTTCCTTCTCCCCAGAGGCTACTCAGCATTTTTGTGCAAAATATTACGCAGTAAAGTTGTTGTGGGGTTTTTGTTTTTGTTTTATATGCATAAGAAGCAATTTAATAGAAGACTGAATGATACTCATTTGCAGTGAAATCTGTAGACGAGAGACTGGGTAAACTCTGCCAGGCGAAACAAGTAGTAAACTTCTTTTTATCACTTTTTCTTAGAGGGAAGGATTCTGATTTCGAAAAACCTGAGTGAGCAAAACAGCATATACCTGTGTGTTGCTAAAGCAGCTATATCAATGGGTTCACTTGCAAGACCTTCTTTCCATCTCTGACTTCATGGGCTGTTTTCTTTTTTGTGTGCTGAAGATGTAGTTAAGCTATGTCTGGCCTTGATTCAGCAAAGATTTAAGCACATACTTAGAATTAAACACTCCCATTGCAGACTCTATTTTATGAACTCCCAGATATTTGCTTCTGCTCTTGTACGGTAGAGTGTCTCTGGTGAATATTCTGAGACCGGGACAGTCTTTTTCATTATGGTATATTTTTTTCTTTCATTTCTGCTATCTTTTTAGAAAACAGCTGTATTCTCCAACTTAATTGAATTCACAAATTAAATCCCAGTTTCCTCTATAATTTATTGCTCGAACTCTTCTCTTTCCTCTGCTGCTTTTCTTCACATAGGATCTTGCTTTTTCTCCTAAGAAAAATAGATACCATATCCTCTTCCTTCTGTCCTTTCTCCTCCACTGTCAGAACAGCAGAAGTTTCTTGTCAACTTTCCATCTGTACCCTTTCCACTTGCCCCAGTGACCCCATGTTCTGTTCTTCCTCTTATTTCTTCCCTCCCTTTTTGTCTTTCTTAACCTCTCACTGTCCTCTGGCTCTTTTCCACTTGCAATATAAGCAAGCATTTGCCTCTTAAAAATTGCACCTTTGACCCTACTTGGTTCTTCATATTGTATCTCATCGCCTATCTCTTCTTCATTCCTAAGCTCATTGAAGGCGCTGTTTATAATTACTGTCTGGAGACCCTCTTCTGTGGTTCCCTCCTATAACTCCTACACTTTGGCTTCTGTTCCTTATTGCAACTGCAACAACTCTCACCAAACTCCCTGATGACAAGATCTCGGAAACAGTAGTCTATCCTCATTCTTCTTGATTTGTCAGTAGCGTTTGCTGCAGTTGACCAGACTATTCTTTAAACTTGTGTCTTCTGTTGCTCTCTGTGGCTGTGTCTTGGTAATTTTCTTCTTTCCAAGCAGTTCTGCAGCATGTTCTTCAAAGCTGTTTCCCATTTTGGAGTCACGTGGGTGGAGGTCTTGGGTCTCTGATTTGATTGTATTCTCCTGTGATTTTAATGCCCTGTGGGTTCTTTCATAGCCAAAACTAAAAGAAAAAGGTAACAGCCAAATTTATCTATAGGTAACAATCTACCTTTGTATTGAAACCTATTTCCTCACACTTCCACTTAATGATTTGGAAACACACTAATGCTATTACAAAGCATCCCACTCAGCACTGCCTTAATTCTAGGTATACTGGCAAATACTCAGACCAGACACGATTATCTTCCCTCTTTCACACAGACATGCATGTTTTCTCCTTTTATGTGCTAGGCTCTGTGTACCCCACTAGCACTACTCAGCACTTGTCTACGTATGTTCCAGCTTGCATGTAGTTTTCTGCAAATGAACTCAAATTGTATCTCTTATTTCCGATAAGAATACAGCAAGACCTTTTCAAAAGGAATTCCACAGGACTTCATCTTAGGCCCTGTGTGCTTCAACATCTTCATAAACGACTTGGACACAGGACTGGAAGGGATGCTAATGTTTTATGATGCTAAGTTTGCAAATGATACAAAACTGTGAGGAGCTGTCAACTCCCTGGAAAGCAAGGAGACTCTGCAGAGAGACATTGACATGATAGAGGGCTGGGCAATCACCAACCATATGAAGGGAAAGGGCCTGGTTCTGTGCCTGGGATGGGGCAACCCTGGATGTACGGACAGACTGGGGAATGAGATGCAAGAAAGTGGTGCCACAGAAAGGGTCCTGGTCAATGGCATGTTGAATATGAGTGAGCAGTGCCCTGGCAGCCAGGAGGGCCAACCTTGTCCTGGGGGCATCAGGCACAGCATCACCAGCTGGGCAAGGGAGGGGATTGTCCCACTCGGCTCTGCACTGGGGTGGCCTTGAGTGCTGGGGGCAGTTTTGGGTGCCACAATGTAAGAAAGATATTAAACTATTTGGGGACGTCCAAAGGAGGGCAACAAAGATGGTGAAGGGCCCTGAGGAAAAGCCATATGAGGAGCAGCTGAGGTCACTTGGTCTGTGCAGCCTGGAGAAGAGGAGGCTGAGGGGAGACCTCATTGCACTTACAGCTTCCTCATGAGGGGAAGAGGAGGGGCAGGCACTGATCTCTTCTCTGTGGTGACCAGTGACAGGACCTGAGGGAATGGCCTGAAGTTGTGTCAGGAGAGGTGTAGGTTGGATACACTGGGACAGGCTCCCCAGGGAAGTGGTGTCATGGGGTGATTTGTGCTATATCCTGCATTATTCAGCCCCCACTTAGCCATGATTCCTGTGTTTTTCTGTGCTTTTAAATTGTACGTAGCTTATGCTTGAAAGAAGAGCTACACTGGACACAAGGCAGACTTAACCTTGATGAATTACAGCTGTGTTGAACCAGGTGTTTCCACTAAGGGTCAGAGACCAGCTGCCCCTTGGGGAGGTAACACATAAGAGAGAGGAGAAGAGCCCAGGGGGGACTACTGAGAGAACTACTACTGGGAGGGGAAGGCATGCCAGCAGTTTGAGGAATGCCATCCTGCTATAATCGTTGAAGAAGACCAGCTTGCTGACTTACAGAATCCTGCTGCCAAAAATACCAGGAGCATCAGAGACCCACTGAGCTCCGCTGTCTTTGGGGGGGCCCCTGCACCCCATGCCAGCCAGCTCCGATTCCAGCTTCACGGGAGAGAAGGGGAAACTGCACCCACAGAAGGACTTTCAAATCTTTCAGGTTCTCTCCCCTCAGTGGGAGGTGTTGTTATTACTCTTTACCTGTCTTTTTGTTAAATAAATAGTTTCATCTTCTCTTTCACCTTCCTCCGAGGAAAGTTTTCTTTTTTTCCCCAAACCTGATAAAGGGGGGAGGGGTGGCATCTCCTTTGTAGGACACATTCCCCTTAGATGTTTCCCCTAAATTTGGCCAAAACCATCACAAGTGGTCACAGCACCAAGCCTGACAGAGTTCAGGAAGTGTTTGGAGAATGCTCTCAGGCACATGGTGTGACTCTTGGGGATGGTCCTGTGCAGGGCCAGGAGTTGGATTCAATGATCCTTGTGAGTCTTTTCCAGCTCTGCTTATTTTGTGATTCTGTCCTACATTTTATGTCCTCTATTAAAAATGCTTATCCTGATATATGTCTGGAGTGCACTTTAGTCTTTTATAGCTGCATTTTAATTATTTCACTTTCAAATTTAATGTTATCACCACAGCTCTACTTTTTGTTCCAACTCATTAAGTGAAAATGTTGGATAAAATTCTGCCAAGCTCATTCTTGATGAACTCTACTGAAAATTTGTTCTTTCATTCTCCACAGGACTTTGTTGTCTCTCTGGTAGGAAGTTCTTTTCCTGTCAAATTCTTTCAGTAGTCCCTATTTTCTCCAGTTTAATATTGAATATCAGATGCCCAAGTAGATTATATGTACCATACTTTCTTTGTTTAAAATGTCAGTCTAGTCACAATGGTTTAAGTATGCAGAGAGTTCATAATCTCAAACAGATTTGTGTGTTGTAGTAGGCAGATTCCTCAGGTCACCACATACTTTCATACCCCAGCAGGCCCAGCTGAATTATGTGAGCTCAGGCAAGTTTCTGCTCGCTGGTGCGAACCACAGGGAGTATCCCGTTGTTCTCTAGGTACCTTCTGGCCTGCTTTTACTTTTGTTTGCCCTACTCCATTCCAGATGTCATTCATGCCACATTATCACTACCAAATGCATGTCTTCTTGATCTGACATATGTAGCCATTAGGAACCTGTAAAGATGTGTAAGCAAAGGGAATGTATGGACATATGTACTGTATGTTTTGCATTTACTTAGTATTTAGTACTGTTCTTCATCACTTCATAAAAAGTTCTGTGGATAATATTGAAAATAATTTTACTAAGTGTATGAAGTCACTAGCTCTAGGCACTGTAGTATTATGTAAAAAGCAATCCTTTGTGTCTGAAATTCTACATGCTTAGTTTCATTTGAAAAACTGTGTATGCATAAAAAAATTAAGGAAATTATCCTAAATTGCTTTTGAGTTATGCGTCACTGAAAATCAGGACAGTGTTTAACTGTTAAGAGTAGCTACATTTTTATCTTTAGTGTAAATATGACAATTCAGAATTTTGAAATTTAAACAGCAACATCTAAATTGGGGCTGATAGTTAATAAATTCTTTGGCCAAGTTTCAAAAAACTGGTTTTCATAATGACATATAGATAATTGAAATCATGCCTAGTAGACATCCAGGTTAAAATTATGGGCAGGATGTAATGGACCCAACCACTTTTGTGGAAACAAAATTCATTTCCATTTCTTTTTCAGAGCTAATCAAGCTCTTTTTAGATTTAAGGTTTGCTTCATTCTTACTGTTACTTCTAGTGAGCCAGCACCATACCTTCATATAAGGGATGGAATATGCTCTATGCATTAAAATATGGACTTTTTTTTCACAATTTGTTTCTGCCTATTACTGATCCTAATTTCCCATTCTATCAATCAGTT
Source organism: Dryoscopus gambensis (assembly GCA_013389985.1). Taxonomy (NCBI): domain Eukaryota; kingdom Metazoa; phylum Chordata; class Aves; order Passeriformes; family Malaconotidae; genus Dryoscopus; species Dryoscopus gambensis. The sequence continues at coordinate 59,402 of WEIT01018249.1, forward strand.
TCTCCTTCAGTTGCAGAGAAACAATACATCCTTTACCCCACGGACCTTGACTACATACAAACTGGCATCTGTTCAATCTCTTTTGCATTATACAGTGTATAATTTTACATTATATCCTTTGGTGTTGAGCGAAAGGGAATGATGGGAGATCGATGAAGGGTCTTGTTCTCCTATTGAGCAGTTGAGCAACCTCCCACTGGGACTGGGGCTCTGCAGGCCTCTGAATCTGTTGTAAATCCTTTTACAGTCACACTTTTGATTTTGACTGGATGTTTCTGGTTAGTATAATTGTATTCCTAATCAATTTAAGATAAGCAATTAGAAGTTTAATTAGAATTTCATGGCTCTTAATTGTCATTAAAAAGAGGAAATTTAAACTGAATTCTATACTAATAGAGCATTAGGGCCGAACAATGGAAGTTTGGTTGTGGATTTCAATTTTTGTGCCTAATGAAGCCAGTAGCTGCTTTGGGACACAGGTTGGCTTCTTGGTTTCTTCTTGTCCCAAGGCATACCTAAATTACAGCTTGCAATGGAGGTCTAATTCTTCTGGGGCACTGGGACAGAAATGCCGGTACAGAGAGAGAGTGTGAAAGCTTCCTCATTCACCACAGTTCTGCTGACTTATGCCCTCATTACAGTTCTGATGGGATGGAGGGGTTGTCAGAAGTAGTTTGTGTCCATGTGTTGCTCTCTATGGTCTGGGTAGGTAGTACAAGGGAGATAGTGGTATCTTCCTCTGAATACCTTGTGAGGGGAAGGCAAGCCAAGGGAAAGTTTGAGCTGGCTCTTGCAACTTCAGAAGGAAATACCAAGAAAAGAAAAGTCTCCTACAGCATTGTTAACTTGACTGCACTGCCAGTCCTTTACAACTCATGACAAATATATTACGCATAAATAAAGCTATAAATCGCTGTTCTGCGATTTGAAAGGAAAATTGATAAACCTTCAGTTTTCATCTGATGTACTTTTAACTTTTCATTCAAATTTTATTTTATTCTACATTGACTAGTTTAAATACTCAAAAATTATATTTAACCTATTTTTTATGGTTATGTAACATGGATGAATACATATACGCGTATATTTTATACATATACATATATATATATATATATCTCAGAATATGTGTTCTTTCTTTTTATTATAGATATGTGTCTTGTGCTTTGGGATGCCCATATGAAGGAAATGTTGTACCAGATAAAGTGGCAGAAGTAAGAGTGAATTTCTGGCTTGTCTTTTTAATGAATCAAAAATGTATTTTAAAATGTCTATAAGTAATTTTCTCTACTTAATCATAAAAATATTTTTAATGGATAAAATTTAAGGAAAACAAGCAAAAGCATAGCTAATGCTAAAACTTGGTGCGTAACCTCACTTAACCATATACAGTCAAATATGAGAAAAATAGCATATTTTGATTGTTACCAGTCATGGGAAAAAATATTATACACTATTTCCTCTAGCAAGTAGGTAAGAAATTGCTTAAGGAAATAGACTAAAGCACATATGTCAGTGGACTATATTGTACAAGAGGATTTCCAGCACAGCTTCTTGCTTTTAAATCCATTTTATGCTGGAATAAGCATGCTGTGTTGTCATTGTGCTTCTGATGAGGGTCATGTGATTGACAGGTGAACCAAAACTCATCCCCAATATGATTTCTTAAATTGCACTACTGCCATGATGGTATAAGTTGCACCTTCCCTCCCTGCCCCTTTTTCCCATTTAGAATAAAGAGTAAGGAAGCAGATTATCTTAGACCAGCCTTTTTTTTTCCCGGCAGAGGGATGAGTGAAAGACAAGTGTAAAATTTTGCAGGAAGGCAAAGAGGGCATCAAAGCTTAAATGGACAGTAAAAGCAGAAAGTGGAGTGAAAATTCCAAGAGGCTTAAGGCAGAACATGCTGGCCTTCCACTGAGAGGCAGACTTGTCTTCTCTGTTACGCTTAATCACCTATTTTTGTTGATCTAGCAGAATATCCAAATGATTATTTTTTAATTTATAGCACTAGTAGCTAGTCAGCATTTGTCTGATATATTTATTATGTTCCGTGTGGGTGGTTTTCAGGTCCTGTTCTCCTGCATCTTTTAGTATACACTCCAGATGGAATTTGTGGTAATACTTGTCCCACAGCAGCCACACATACTCAGACTCTTTGAAAAGAAGAAAAAAAAACACCCTAATTTGGAAGGTACTCAGTATTTCTAAATTTATTTGTTTTAATAGGAAGTGAAGGTTGGAAATGACACAGTTTTAGTTAGAGCAGTGATGACATACTGCTTACCGTGTTCCCCAACAGGCTTCTTTCCATGTGTTGCTTGTTTTTACCGACTCCCCGTGCACAGAAGAGCTCCCCCTCAGTTTGCCAGTGGGATTGCTATTTAATGTTCCAGACCTGCAAACTTCTACTCACACAGCTATTTTATTTTCTATCTTCCTCCTAATAAGTGTCTTCTTGCATACCTATATACCACCATGTATGTGTTTATGAATAAGAGATACAGCAATAAATTTATTAATTCCATCCCTGATTCAGCAAGCACTGATATATATACATAGAAGCATCTGATGGATTTTATGTAAATATATCCACAGAATCAGCATTTTCAAAATTACTGGCTGAGTTGCTAAACTCTTTCAGAGAGCTGCTGCCCTGGTCACCATCTTTTTGGGATGGGAGCATTCTGACTCCCTTAACTGTGTATTGCAATCAGCAGCTATGATTGAAAGGTTTAGGCAGTTTCTTCTGCAGTCAGTAACAATGACTATTGTTATTTTTTTTTTAACTGAAGCAAAAGCAATTAGAAGTGGTGGATTATTTCAGACCACATGCATTATTACAGATTGTCGCAGACTAAATAAATTTCTGGCATACTAGATACATAACTGTTTCACACATAGTTAACTAGTGAGTGCAAACTTCAGATGCTTTCAGACTTACGGAATCTGTCAGATACATCTGTATGGTTCTTTATTTAAAAGAAACAAAGAAACAAGCAAACATTTATCATATTCTAAAATAAATTGCATAGTCCTATTTTGTTACTCTGCTGATTCTTGAAATGGATTTACAGCTTAACCATTTATCATTTTTTGGTTTGAGAATTTCAACTTTAGGCAGATAAAGCTTGAAAATTGTTGGAAACACTGTATAACATCCTTGAAGCCACTTGTGTAATCCATTATCTTCCCGTCATATGCTTGTCTGTTTTTATCTTTCTGCCTGCTTCTTTCTTTCCTTAACTTCCTTTTAACCTAAAGCAGTGAATTCTTTAAATTATATATTATCCAGGACACTTTCTGATCAAACTGTAGAAAATGTACCTATTCTTGATTGAATATTGTTGGATCATTAAAGTTTCCCTTACAGCACAAGAACTGCAGGTCTTTATATTGTTAGTTGCTTAAAATAATCTATAACTGGATTATGATCTTTTTTATTCAATGTAAGAGTATAGTTTTTAATATTGTTTCCAGGAGTAGGACTGTTCACATGCCTAGGAGGTTGCAGTGCTGGTTTACCAGTTCTCACTTTGATCAATGCTTGGTGTCAAGGCAATATTCCCAAGGGGAGTAGCACAAGACTTATGCATAGTAAAACTGCTCAGTGGTGCAGAACACAACTCTGTTCAATCAACAAAGCTGCAAGCTCATAATCACATCCTGATTACATAGAAAAAACAGTGTGTTCTCTTCTCCCATACCCTCCTCTCAAAAATCCACATTGAAAACTTACAAAAACGTAACAGGCTGCCTTCTACTATGGTAGAATAGCAAATTCAGTACAAAAAACTCCCATTCAGCTTCCAAGCATGCTTATTCTTCTTGAAATTAAATATAGATCTCTTTTTAAGGATCTTTTTAAGGTTAGATCATGACAAGTCAGTACTGATGCTCAGCTTGTTAGCAGTTGCACCCTCTCTTTTTCCATCTTTCAGAACTCTGTATTCAGGAAGCTGAAAGACCTAAGGACTGAGCGTGAAATAGAAGTGAATGCAATATGATTTCTAGCAGTTTATATAGCCCAAGTTATGACTAAAATGCTCATCTGGAAAAACTTTGAATCATTACTTTAAAAGAATGGGGGGAAATTGCAGTACGCTTCTTTGCCCTGATCTTAAAGAAACACTAATATTTGGGGTTTAACTGGATGTAATCCACCACTAACTCCAGATGATCCTTTTTTTTCTTACAACAGTAGTCTAGTTAAAATGCTTGCCATGTGTTGATGATATAAAAATATGCTGTGAGATTAATCCCTTTTTCATTCTGCTGAATGTCCCTTTCTTAAAACGTATGTTGAATTTTTGTGTATATGAACCAGGGAATCTGACTTTAAAGCACGGTTTTACCACATATGCAATAGTCATAGCACTTCCAATCCTTAAACAGGATAATTCAGACTGTTTGAAGTTCTTTTTCAGCTGTTCTTTGAATTAAATGAACAGCAATATTAATCCAGCACTTCTGAGACTGCTGGTGCAGCACTTTGTCAGCTTCCTCAGACATGCTCACAGCAATCCCACTGATGAAGTCCTGGAATTGTTTTAACAGCAGACTGCAGTGCAACTGAAGATGTCTTGGAAAAGGGTTGTATTTTTTCATTTCTAAACAGTTAGTTTCTAGACTGGGATTTGGTTCCAGTGGAGTGGTCTTTTGGGATCTTTCATACACAGTGGGGAATCCTAAAGGGGACAAACATACTGAGCAGCTGAAAATAAGGTGGAACTTTTCCAAATATATCTAACAAAAATAAGATGGAAAGTTCCTGCATTACAATTCCTGAAGCAATGTTTTCAGTAAAAACATGATTTTGTGCTTCTGAATATGTTTCTTTCCATGCAAAAATTATGGAATCAGACCTCAGTTCTCACTCATGCAAAGAACTCCTCAAAGATGTAATTCCTGGATTATTTAGGGCTCTACTTACATAAGTAAGACCTATTTGTAGATGGTTTTGTTTGATATTAAGAACATTTTTAAAACTTAAGGAATAGAATGGTAATTAAGTTGTAGTTTTGCTTTGTTAGTATTTTAATGTTTGATTTCAT
>WEIT01018250.1:7542-43211 GCA_013389985.1 Dryoscopus gambensis
TTTGGTCTGTCTGGGACAGAGAGGCACAACTCTGGGAGTGGTCAAGTAGGGATAAAGTGGGGAGAAATGGAATTGAAGTGGCGGGAGACCTGCGCGACTTAAAATGAAAGCTGGAAGCAGTGCGGAGCTAGTGCAAGAGCAGCGGGTCCTTTCCCCTCTTCTAGTTACACCGCACCTTTCCCTTTCCCCACCTGTTCTTCACTGCGCAAATATTAAACCGAGTCGACTTCATCCAAATGATGGAAGCCGTTCCGAACTGCAAGCTGTTCTCCCTCCCTAGAGCCCCAGCCCGCTGGGGAAAGGGCTGGCCAGCTCGGTGCGCAGGGAGCCACCTCGGCCCTTCGGGGTGGCACATCTCCGCGGTGCGCCGGGAACGCACCGCTCGCTCCCCCCGGGCTTGCCGACCCGTGAGAAACAGAGAACGCCCGGGCAAATGCTTTGGGTGGAGTTGCGTTCGGGCCAAAGGTGTTGGCACAAAATGCAGGTTTCAGAGGTATTTAAGGATAACCCGATTGGAAAAAAAAAGTCAGTGTTAAAGGAAAGATGAGTGTGTGCGTTATAAGGGCAGCAGGAAGTTGATTGGGTGCCTGCAACCGGGTTTGAGTTGGAGAGACCGGGCTTGCGACCCGAGGCGCCTGGAGAAAGGGCTGCCCTGCCCTGTCCTGGCCGCTGCCCCGCGGGGCTGGGCCGGGGGCGGTGGAGCGCTCGCTGTCAGCGACGTCCGTGGATCGCGGGATGGCCTGAAAGGAGGATACCTATTAAAATAGTTCATTATCCCGGACAGGGGTTGGGTTTTTTATTGCGTTGTCAAGCGGTTGTAACTTACTTGTTTTACAGTTTTAGTGGCTAAAGAGGCAGTTTAGATCAAGCCAATTTATAGTGAAAGGCTTTCCCCCCCACTTTTTTTGTATGTTTTCTTGGCAAGATTTCTTTTTCAGCTTAAAACTGCTGACAGAATGCACACTGCCAAACAATCGTGATTACACTTTAATTAGCTAGAGTGAAATAAGCAGGGAATTACTCAGTTAGGACTTGATAACTGGCTGTTTTTTTGCAATCAGTTGAAAATCTCAGAGTTTTAACCCCAACCTGCTAAAGCATGTGGTAATTTATCTAAATTACTAGGGATTAAACTTCTGCTAGACATGAAACGACTGTAATGCTTAGAAGATAAAGTGCTCTCATTTATAAAAGTTAAGCCCTCCGTTGCCTTATAATGAGGAAAAAAAGGAGAATTTTAAAGTACATCAAGCATCCAGTGTTCTCACAGGAGGCTGATAAAACACAGTCGACTGCAGGATGTGCAGGTTTGGGCCAGATTATTCCATGTGGGCTAAAGGCTATGATGTTCCTTCCATTCCTTTCTCTGCTCCCTCCTTTTAGCCATTCCCCTCCCCTTTTCATCTCAACTGGTAACAATTTCTGGTGTTCTTTTCATTTCAGATGCCCACTTATCTTGTAATCTGATTCAACCTTTGAAGCAAACTAAACACTAGCTCTTCCCAGTGAGAGCAGGAAGGAACTCTAGTGTCTCCCAGTTAGGCAACAACTGAAAGAAGACTGACCCACTCATTTCTCAGCCTTGTTTTAGATACAGCCTGAGTGGTGGGGGTTAGGGAGACAGCAGCTGGATGTTTTGCAAGAGATGGCATCCCCAAAACTTCAGAGAGACTTAATTGCACATCATTTATGGTGCTAAAATCACATGACTAACAACTTTTTAAAGAGAATGAGGTGTATGAATAGGAAGTCTGGGTTAATTCTATACCTTCTGGCTCTTGTTTGAATGGCAACTAATATTTTTCCAACTTCCAAGTGTTCACAAGAGATTTTAATTCATTTTCCCCCCTCACAGAGAATTTTCACCCATTTTTCTTTACTCTTCTTATTTTTGAAAGGTTCAAGAGAGGTATTCTTTTTAAAAAAACCTATTTGTTAAATTACACTTGGGGAGAGTTTCTTAGCCTATTTTAAAGGTACATTGTCAGTAGGAAATTATTTTAACTGAATCATAGACCAAATAATATACTTTTTTTCCATGTAGGCTATTGATGTGGGCTAGAAGAAGAACTGGTCACCTAAATCAAAAATCTTTGATCTTCAGAATGCTTGTTGAAGGGGCACAGATGCCTGCTTATGCCAGGGGAGCTTTCCAGTTCTGGGTTGGGAAGTGTTGGGAAGTTCCATGTAGAGGTTACACCAAAGGATACGTGAGATCATTATGACAGTTATGCACCACATGGGTCTTACACCCAGTGAAATATGTATGTTTTATATCTATGGCCTATCTACAGGCCGTGAACTTTCACAGAGAGCATGCTAGCAAAAAGTCCTTTTATCCTAAGCAATCAAACAAAAAAATGTAAGCAGAAAGGGTCATGGTGGATTCTTCTTTTGTATAAGAACTTACTAATTACATACTCATCCACAGCAGAGAATTATGTTTATTCTCTAAATGAAGGGACTCCAATATATCTCTTCTATCTTACTGGAGTGTGTTCAATAGCGGGCCTTATCTTGCTCTGAAATTTTGCAGATGAGAGGATTTTTATCCCAACTGTGTAACTTCGGCCACTGGATAGCACCGAGTGAAGCATTCATTGACCTGTGACCAGAAAGAGTAAGGGTAAAGAGAACTCATCTCTATAGCCTTGTGTTCAGAGTACTTATTTTAAGCTGTTTTGGGTATTGACACTAGGATTTTACAATAACTGTTGCAAAACACATATGAGAGAGTAATTGGAGCATTTACTGGAACCTGTTCATGCTCTTGAGTCGCTGCCTTGATAAAGCAGAGTGGAGTTCCTAGTGCTGTGCTTTTTTTGACAAAATTCTCTCTGAAACACCTGAACAGGGGAGAATGGCAAGGGTGTTTTTCCAGTAAGGAAGAGTATGACCATCAAATGGCCTGTTTAGGAGGAAAGGTGTAGATTTGAACCTTACACTCCTATATCATAATCAGTGTTGTGTGCATTTGGCTGTTATCTAAAAGAGCATGCCTGGGTGTCAATATGGTGCCCTTATAAAGATGGGAAGGGCAATTCCTCCTCTAGTTTGGAATGAGAGGAAAGACTAAGGTGTCTGGCTCCGTAAGAAAAACCAAGACTGTGAATCTTGTGTGGAAAAAGGCTTACTATTTTAGGGACAGAAGTTGTACAGTGATGTCACTGGATATATTCTTTCCCTCAGCATTTTCTTATTAAGGCAGTTTCTGCCTCACTGTTTTAGTTGGTCTTCAGGAGAAAGGTACAAATTCTAATTTGATGCATTCAAAGTTTATTTGTGAATCTAGTTTTCCAGTAATTTAGTACAGTAGGTAAAACCCTCATGAAGATGAGGTCAGTTACTGCACAAGTTTTTGTTTCCATGAAAAGGGTATGGATATAAACAAGGACTTCATACAGCTAGCTGGAAAAGATGCTTGAATGCTCAGATTAGTTTTGCTAGGGCTTTTCTGCATAACCTGCCTGTTTTAGTGGAGTGAGACTAAATTCTTTGCATTGCTATCTGGGGATGTAGCCTTTCCCATTTGTGATATTAGTTGTGGATGAACTTCTTTTCTTTTGGGGAAGCAGGCATAGCAGTGACTTTTACTGCTTTGTTTTCAAGTTGAGTGAAAAAACAGTTTGGATTTTAATCTCTACTGCCAGCCATGTGAGCCATGTTTTAAACCTGGCATGATTAACATTTTCTTTGTGAGTAAGAGCTTGAACATCAATGTAACTGCTTAGGCTAAAGGTACAGCATAAAAGTGTTATGGAAGGCAAACTGTTTACTTTGACCTGTGAACTTGTTGATCTTTGTCTTAGTTGGCATCAGTTATAGACCTCTCAAGTGTCTCCTGCTTAATAAGTGCAACTTGATAATTTAGTGAAGATAGAGGAGTGATCAGTCTTATTTACTGGGTCTAAAGCTGAGTGTGTGGTAGAACATGCCCTAAGAATTTGGGGTAGTTGCCATTAAAATTGCCTGTGTTTGTGGCGTGGAGTCACTGGAGAGATCACAGCCTTATGCACAGAGTGACAGTAGCTGAGGCTGAACAGCGCCTCCTGGCAACTTGTTCTAGTATTTAACCATCCTCACAGTAATTAAAAAGGTGTTTTCTCATGTTCAGATGAAGTTTCCCCATGTTTCGCATTTGGCCATCGTCTCTTGCCCAGTTGCTGGGCTTTGCTGAGAAGAGTCTGGCTTCATTTTCTTTACTCTCTCCCATCAGGTACTTACAAACATTGATGAGAACCCTTTGAGGCTTTTCTATTCCAGATGAAACATTCCCAGTTCTCTTAGCCTCTTCTCATATGAGAGATAATTTTGTCCTTTTTCTGGACTCCCTCATCTAAGTCCATGTCTCTCCATGTAACGGGGAGCCCAATACTGGACCTAGCACTCCAGATATGGAGCAATGACTAGAACAGAGAACAGGTTTGGCTAAATTTTAAAGATATAATGCCTGCTAAATATTGTTACTCACTTCTAAATTCATTTTCGTGATTTAGATTTTCTTACATGAATTCATATATGACCATTTATGATTGTCAATGCATTAAAACCAAAATGCTAGTGCTAAATCAAATCAATCCTTTCTCAATTTCCTTTCTCAATCCTTTTAGATATTGGTACATCTCACTATAGTTTTAAATTTTTTGAGGGGGTAATCTTCAGTAGTAAATTGAATCTTAGTAAATTAATTTTTTTATCCATCAAGGGGAAGTCCAGGTACATGGAGATGTATACATGTGTGATCCAGAATTGTGATTGCTGCTTGAACCGCTCGTGAGAGATTGTTTAAACTTGTTAAAATGGCCACTGTTTAGAAACATACAGGCAACACCGTGGATGACCTTGGTCACATAGGGGTTCTTGTGTTCATGTTGACTTATTTGAGAAGTGGATGAATTGTAGTTAAAATTTTTGATACAACATAGACATCCCTCAAGTGCTAAGCCAGTTTTGTGATATATGGAAGGAAATTAGAGAGAAATTTCCCCTTGTAAATGTGATTTAGTGTAAATCTAATAGTAATATACTATGATTTAGTACTTAGGAATTAGTACTAAGCTAGATGAGCCAAGGCTAACTCAAAACTGTTTTTGAAAGTATGGAAAAATATTGTTTTAAGCTAATAGAGCCATATGTTGCATAATGTTTAGTAGCTGTAAAAGGGAAGAGTAAGGCCTTAAAAGTTTGTTATATTGAATGACTGATAACTATATGGTGGTAGGAGGTTGTTTTTACTGTTGTAGAAGGATTGTTGCCTGTCAGGGCAACTGAAGTTTTTGAAGAAAAACAGGCAATTCTTTTAAGTAAGTAATAAAAGGTTCTCAGATTTTATATCTGCAAGCAAATAATGTGCAAATGATTACCTCTACATAAGCAATACCAGATTTCATCTATAAGTCAGGAAGCTACTTGTCTAAATGCCAGCACATCTGCCTGCAAATTGCCTGTAACTCTAAAGTGACTGCACCTGCAATAATCTGCAATGGGTCCCAGCTGGGAAAGTGGTGGCCAGGCTGAAAGTCTAGGGTGCCTGTGTCCGTGCTCTGCTGTAGAGAAGCTGGAAATCATGAAGAAACCATTTCTTGTAACTGTCTTGAATAATTCTGGAACTGTGAATTGTTTTTCATTAAATCTTTTGAAATAGTATGTGGTACTTTTCTAATGAGATGTGGTAGATATGTAGTGTGTTATTCCCAGAATGTTTCAGTTCCAATGGATGGGCTGCCCAGGCACTAAGTTTGCTTAGATCTCTTTGGACATGTTCACAACCTTTTCTAAATGTGAAGATGTGTGCCCTCTGCTTTTGTTGTCATTTCAGTACTCATCTCCTTTCCAAAAATAGCCCTTGTGTTAAATAATTCTGACTTTCATATGTCTTGTAAAGCACACTGCTGTTAATTTATTTCCACCGACAATTTGTAGCATTTGTCATTACTTAATGTTTTTCTCACAAACTTGTTACAAGTCCCAATCATTCTCCTGTTTTTAATGTTCATATGGCATACGATCTGGATAATTATTCTCGCATTTGGTGTGCTCTTATTCTTGAGATCTGCAGTTGTGAACACAAGGTGCACAGATCTAATATAATCTTAGGCAAAAACTGTGAAAATGAAAGGTTTGTTTTGAGTAACAATGGTTGCATCTAGTGAAAACAGCTGTACTGCTCACCATATTGTGCAACTGAGCCGTAGTTAGTCTTTGCTGTTGTAACCTGGTCTGGTATGAACCGCCCTGATTTCAGTGGGAGTTATATTAACTTTCTCATAACCAGATGCAGATCTCTTTGGCCTCAGTGAATGCTTGCATAGTTGGTATGAGTGCAGGGGTTGACACAGCTTGATCACTGTTTTCTAGTAATTTTGATGACTCAGACTTGGGACCTTAAACTTGCCCATTGCTTTCCTAAATTAAAACACTTGTCTGCATCTCAAGTGTAAAGTTTAAATGCAAATCAAATGAAATGTATGAAAATTTAAGTGAATGGTGAACAATTGTACTGAGCAATAGGAGTTGCCAAGATATTTTTCTCACATTTACTTGCATGTTCTTACATATTAAGAAAAAAAATTTCTTTATGCTTGTCTTTGAAAAATTAAAATCGCTGTTAATTTGGTAAATGTGCTGGATACCAAGTGGAATAAACCCAACAGGAATGTTACTAATAGGTTTTTAGACAGACATTTAATATACAGAAAATAACAGCAAAGAATAGTTTAAATGTCCCAGTCATGTTGGTGAGGGGGAGGAGATGCTGCTTTTGAAAAGCATTAGAAAACTTCTGAAAGAAAAGTACTGTCAAATCTAAAATGCAAATCCTTTTTTCATAGGAAGATATGGCCACTTAATGCAAAACAAAAGGTTTTTCAGATGGGTAATGTTCATATTAAAACTATTAAAGCATTATTTATTGTCTGAATATGGGTTGTCTCTGTGATTAACTAGTGTTCTGAACTTTATTTAAATGTATTTGATGTAGTAAGTGTTGCATGAGGGAAAAAAACCCCAAAACATTACATTTCTGAGACAGCTTGAAAAACAGACTGATTTTCCAGGTGCTCATGATTTGTCATTTTATAAAGGGCAACCTCTTAAGATTGAGTGCTGAATTCCTGTGTTTACAAATAGAGATTGGTATTCACAAGCTGGCCTGCATTGCCACTGGCCATCCTATGTGAATTTTTACTCTCTTTTACTAGCTGGATTTGAGTACATAGTCAACTTCTGTAAACAGAAAGAGAAAGGACTGTAATTTCGCATCCATATTTTTAAAGATTGAAACTAGGGTTAATGACCGAGTATCAGGAACATCCTACAGACTACAGACACATCTCTATTGATGTTGTTGGTGCCTAGCAAACGTAAACCTAGCACTAAAAAAGCACTTGCCTAGGAGTTTACATCAAGAATCTTCATTTTTTGATCCTTTCCACAGCTGAGCCTTATAAGGCCTTATATTTCAAAAACCTTTGAAGTCCATGAAAAGCCTTCTGTTGATTTCAGCTGGATCAGGTCCATGTATGAACACTAGGTCCATGCAGCCTTTATCAACAGAGTGCTGTGAACTTGGTGTCCCAACTCCAGTTGTATCCGTTTTTCAGTCTTTTAATGACCAAGAGGTCACAGGACACAGAGATGGAGAACTGGGGGTGTTGAAAGGTAAGTGGACCCTTTAAACTTGAAAGTAGAGTGCTGCTCCTTTCATCTCTGATTAAAAAGAATCACGCATTCTTCTATCCACTGAAAAGAATATCAGATATTTCCAGATTTGGGGAACAACCCCAGTCCAAAGTTTTAATTGAATTTCTATTGTCTTCTGTGAACATTTTAACCAATGTGTCTCTCTAGACTGTCGAAGAGATATGACATCAAAGTTACGTACATATGTAATTACATTCCTTTAAAAAAAAGAGACTTGTCTCAAGCTTGCAAAGGACATGACTTCCCTGGTAAGCAGCTGAGATTCTTGAGGAGCACATGTCTTCAGAACCTGTAGGAGAAGCAAGAAAAGAGACAGTCTCAGAATGGCGAAAGGTGGAGATAAATGAACTCTAGCAGGCTCACAATGCTGGAAGGATAAATTATGTGGGAGTAAAGGGCACTGTAAAACATCCTGTGACACAACTAACTGAAGTTAAGGAATTATGGAAACAGAGAACAGATGTAATGGGTCTGTAGGAAGAGTTGTTTGTAACTGTTTCTTGTGAATATTTTTTATTTCTGTTCTTTCTCAGCTTCTTGAAGTTTTACTTATGTCTTGGTTTGAGACAAATTATGAGGAAATGTCTGAAATGAACAGATCTTCTAATAGAAGGCAGGTTTCAGCAGCCCCTCGCCCACCAGGTTCAGGAAGAAATTTCTTGGATGAAAGTGAAAAACAGCTATTTATTTAGCAAGCAGGATGCATGCAGGCACGAGAGAATGAATAATGTTAAATAATAAAGCCTCTCACTGTGGAGAAGACCTGGTAGATTCAGAGTCCTTTCTGTAGGTGTGGCTCTGCCCTCTCCGGAGCTGGGGCGCTGTGTTGGTCCCTGTGGGCTGTGGTGTGTGCCCTCCCGGTCGTGGTGTTCTGGACCGGAGCTGAACGATTCCAGGAGAAGAAGGGAGCACAGTCCCAGGATAAACTTCTTTGCCTCAGCTAGCAGGTTAGCTAAAAACAAAGAATTTTAACTTTCCATCTCTCTCGTGAGAAACAGAGCCGAGAGCTGGGGAAAAGCAGGAAGATACTTCCTTGGCTCTGCAGCGGTGAGAACGTGGGAGAATCTGTGAGTCCTTGAACACAAAACTGTGCTGAAGAATTCACTCAGCTTCCCCGCCTTTCTCTCGGACCCAGCTTAAAGGCACAGAAAGGCACAGGATTCATGTCTGGCATGGAGCAGGTGATAGGAGATACAGCATCATAAAGTCACCCCAGGACAACTTGGTTTAAAAATTTTAATTTTTCTTGTTTGTAACATACTAAAAATGTTTTGAAAGCCCTTTTGTCTTCATGGAAGAGGTCAGTTACGGGAAAAGCCTCTATGAAAATTCACAATGAAGTTCTAGCTGACATTGTCTCTCACATCAGAACTTAGACAAACTGCTGTCAGTATAATTCCTCAAGTGGTCACAGCTGAAACTGCAAACCTGGCCAAGGTAGTGAAGCCTGTTTTTTCTGCCTATGAGGGCTGCAATCTAGATGTCAGGGATCCTGTAATAAGATAATATGAGGGAAATAGGATTGCTTCAGAGCAAATGTCTTCTGTTCAGACAGTCAGAAATTGAGGCTGATGGTGAAGATTGGATTAGAAAAATGTACTCATTTAGTCTAGTGCAAACATAGTTCAACCTTCCTTGCCATTCTTAGGAGAATTTAGAAGCATAGTTCTGTTGTTTTTTTGTTTTTTTTTTTTTAATGGATTACTCTTTAGGGAAGTTATCTTCACAGTAATTTATATTTAAAAAAAAAGAAAAGCAATCTCAGTTCATGTACATGAATGTGATTTCTCAGCTAGTGATTTAGGCCATGAGCATAGGGCAATACATCATTTGTATTTAACGGATCATGCTTTTTAACTGCTAATGACTGGAACATTCCAGTCAGGCCTCAGGGCATTTTTCGACCTAGACACTACAAATTCATTTTTTGACCTCAGTGCTGTAAGACTTTGGGTTTTCCTTTGAATTTAGCACATGGCTGAACAGATATGTGAAGCAGCAAACAGTGAGTAAGGAGTGATAACAATGTATTATTATGATGATCACTAATACAGCGACTGTTTGTCATTTTCTTCCCCAGAATTTGTATCCCTATACAGAATATAGAAATTATTTCAACAGTATAGCTTTTTTTTTCTTTTTTGATTAGGTGATGGTTGTAGCTCTTTTGACAACAATAAAAGCATATTACTGTGTAACTACAACTAGACAATAATGAATCACACCATTATCTGCCCCCAAAATAATTAGTTACAAAGAGTGTATAATATGTCAACATTTTTTTTTTACCTAACAATTCTGGGAAGGGAACTAGAACTAAAAGAGCTTGAGGCTTTCTTCTGTTTTGAAATTTCTTTCTATGCAACTGTGAACTGAGATCAAGAATTAGCCAAACATTGGTCAGTCTGGAGATGCAGTAGGTGGAAGAAACATTTGGGATTAGACAAACTGACACAGAGAGGTAAAAATAATCCAATTAATGAGGAGTATGTCAGTTCATATAGTACTTCGTATCAACTATGGGACATGTTTGTCAGAATAAATAAGGAAAGAAGCTGAAGATTTTTGCAGCTGGGAGCTTATTGTTGGATATTTTCTGTGAGTTAAAAAGTTGAATAAACAATGTGAAAGACAGTAGGCTTTTGGTAAGTTTCATGCGTTTTCTGTCCAGTGGATCCTCACTGACCCAGTGGAGTCGGAATGCACACATGCTGCACATGCGGCATATTAGTTAATATTGTAAAAGATTTAGTTTTTTCATAGATTCACACATGTGTTTGAGCACTGGACAACACTGAAGCCAAAGTTTTCAGTGGCAATTAATGTGCAACAGCAAACGATAATTATTTCAAGTCTTCTTCCTGTGTTCAAAACTGTTCTTTACCTACGTAGAAAAAAAGAGCAGCAGTATGAACTAAACTTGAAAGTTAAACTTAACCTCAACTGTTTTCCAAATTGTAGAAAAGAGTGAACATTTACAGTTTCCTAAAGAATATGCTGGCTGCCTTTGTTTTGGAATAGAAAGCATGACTTGGTTAGTTTTAAAGACTGAAGAGCTTTACAAATTAATGTAGGGTACGCTCATGTTGTTTTCTTTAGCTGGAGATCTTTCAGACTTCTGACTGATATTCATTGATCTTCCATTTATATGATTAATTATTTAAGACAAGATTTTTCTGATGCTTTTGTTTCTGGCCTGAGTCTGATATCCCTACACTTGATAATAACGTATCCAATATTTTCAACGGAAATAAGCTTAGGTCAGGGACAACATACTAGAAATATCTGTTTACAGTTTATAGATAAAAACAAGAAAGTTCTCAGTATGCCCTCTGAAGTTGATCAACTTGAATTTGTTCAATACCATCTTATTATATCATGATATCTTTCTTTACAATTCAGAGTGGTAGTAACTGATACTATGCCATTAGGACAAAGTAAAACTGCACTGCCAGTTATATGCTAGATGTAAAGCACCTTTAAATATTTTTAGAAGAATTCTTTCAGATGACAAGGGAAGGTAGAAGTAATTTAATGTAACCAGAGCTAAGTACCACTAAAGACAGTAGACATATTTTTTTAAAAGATGAGATACTGCTCAGTTTCTGATTGTTACTCCATGTATCCAGGTGCTCTCAGGAATTACAAAGTATCCCTGTAAGTTTCAGGCATGGCTTATTCTCTTAATAATAGAAGCAGATGTCAAATTTTTATGCCTCTAAGATGCTTAGTTATACCTAGTAGATCCATCTGGTATAGATCGAGTCTCAGTTAACTTGTTCTCACCCATGAACTTCCCACTGAGAAAGTAAATCGAGCAGAGCTCCTCAGTCCAATGAAAAAGAAACTTGAATATTATCAATCTACTTGTAGTACCAGAACCCCCTTCACTGTCTTTCTTAATTGCTTTACACAGGTGGGTAGGCTAGTAAAATGGAAGGAAACTTTATAATTGGGATAGAATTCCTGAAGCGTATCAGAGACTTTACAAAGAGGAAACAACTGAAATATTTGTCAGTTCTGCAAAGAAAGATGATTGAAGAAAGAGAAACAAAATCTTAACATAAAATTCCTGCTCATAGTACAAGTTATTGACAACTGGTATTAACTGCAGTTGTCCATGTTTTATGAGCTTAAGGATATATGTTACAATGATTTTCTTCTTTGGCTGTTGATTTAGATTAAAGATATAAAAGCTTCAGAACTGCTGTGATCCTTGCAATGGAATTCTGTGAAATTCCATATCCAATTGTTTGGATTAACTGGAGGCTTTAAAATGCTGTGTTTTGAGTAGGGACTTAGGCTGTGCTTTGACATCTCTCATGTTACAAGCCTTTCAATAACTTCAATGCAAATTAACCTGATGTAATTTTTAACTCTTTCACCTGGTGCCAGAAAGGTCTGAAATGTGATGGACCTGTCAACAAATGATTGTTCTGCATAACAGCTATATCTCTGGTAACCAGATGTCTTAATGGCAAATGCTTCAGTCCTGCCTTGAAGAGAGATTTATTTTCCTTTTATGGTGTGTCTTCATTAGCTAGTTATAAGACTGTATTCTAAAAACCTGGCATATGAAGTGCTTTTCTGTTTGTGGGAAATTTTATGCCAATGTGATGAAGCAATATAAATCTTCCACTAAAGATTGTCATTGAAGAAAGATCAAGTTAATACCCCTCTACCTTGAGTTGTATGAGTAGTTTTAGTACATTGTTCTCAATAGAATTTAATGTTGATTTCTTCTCTCTCTCATCTGTTCTTTCACAGTCTTGGGTTGCTTGCAAGGTGGTCTAGAACACTGCAGCAATTGTCCCATGGAATATACATTTCTTGTAGCATACAGTTCTTAAACTGGAAAAAGCCCCTAAGAAAACTGGAAGAATCTATTATAGCTTGCATTAAAAGGCTCTTTCTCTCAGGAATATACTTTCAGCATTGCAGGGCCAAAGGGTCCCAGCTACGATTAGGTTAGCAGGTGTGTTAAATTTCAATTGGAAGGGGAAAGACTCACCCACCCTTCAATGCGCTCCTTCCCTTGATGTAGCGGCGTGGTGGATGAGGGTGCCACGACCTTCCCAAAGACGTCTCCATGGGGTCTGGAGTCGCTTCCGCGGGGCCGCTGCCGTTCCAGCTGACGAGCTCGGATGCACCAAGGCCCCCGTTCTGCCCCGCTCGTAGAGCCTCCATTTCTGGGTGGCTTCCCGGAGGAAGCAGCTCTGCAGGGGTCAGACTCCCATAGGGGTGAAGCAGGCAGCATCAGCTTTGGTCAGAGAAGCAGCAGGCACTCACACACACGCAGGCGGACGATGAAAGAGTCAGGAAGGGTTCTGGCATGTTCCTGCATGAGACGATTTATCTCAGCCTCGTGGCCGGGGAGGTTAGGAGCCAAGAACAAGATGGAGGAAGGACCCGGGCCTTATATAGGAGGTTCGCAGGGCAGGCCAAACATCGGGATCGAGGGGGCTGGGGTGCAGGGGTGGTACAGAGACAGGGCTAGGGCAAGGGGACCAATGGGAATACCACAAGGGAGGGACTAAGGTACCGGGCCAACAGGGAAGCAGGGAAGGGAAAACATACATGTAAGGAGTAAAAGGGGGCAGGGAGAAACAATGGATCAATCAAAGGAACAGAACTGGGGTACATAATGTCCTTAGGAGAAGCCTGCCTCTCAAGCCTGGGGGAAGACCCCGTGCCACAGCCCCCAGTGGGCTGGGTCACTGCAACACCTTGATGCCTGTTTTTCATCCATTGTCAACACAACGTCATCGCAACTTCTGCTGTTGTGGGAGCTATTACCATTCCTTGAAGTCGCATGGGAATAAAAATAGGGTCTGCACACAAACACCAACAGGGTTTACAGGTCTGGGAGCCGGGGAAAGGCGGCAGCACGGACTGGTCTGGACAAGGGCATCATGACTTCCTCTGCTTGCATGACACATTTAGGAGAAGGACATTCAGCAAGTGATGTGATGTGTAGTATCTGAGCAGATGCTACTGGTGTTTTCTAATCTTTATGACAGGCTTTATTTGGCAGCCCTGTGTGTAGGCCTTCTGCAGAAGTGAGAGCTGATTTGGGAAGGGACAGGCCAACGATCAAAAAAATAGGAGCAATGAAGAGAAGAGTGTTAACCTTAACAATTTTTAACAATTAACAGTTAACAATTTTTGTTGAGTTGAGCTTTAGAGATGAAACAATAGAGTTGTGAGCTTATTAAACTGCACCCATTACATCTTTTCTGTCTTTCTGCAACATCTACAATGAAGGCAGATGTATGGAAAGATTAGTAATTAAAATATATCTGAGAAATAAGACTTCTTTCTGAAATGCTGCTTTAACTGTTGCGGTGAAAGACTCTTTTTGTGTGTGTGTGGCTTCTAACAATATTGTGTTGGTTTTGGTTGAGATTGTAGATAGGCTGTTCTGTTTAAGTCCAAGGGTCATTTTTATTTGAAAAAATCTCTAATTCCTGAATGGCCACAACCCTTTTACAAATGTTTCTAGGAAATCCCATGTCTGCTGAGGTGGACTTTGCTCACTGAGACAGGTCTTCTGTGGAAAATGGAAAAAAAAAATCCCCAAAGACTGTTTACACAACTGTTAGAACTCCAAGGACAGTGTTAATTTTTACACTTTTTACTTTTGAGAGCTTTGCTATGCACTTTAATAATTCCTCCAAAACATGATTTCTGTATAGAAAATTTCAATAGGTTTCTAGAGTTACCAAAGAATAATTGTGGTCAAATTTTAACTGCATATTTCATCTGTAGGATTGTTATTTCTGTTAGTTTTTACTGCTGAGATTATACTTCACTGCGTCTTTTAAAAATATTAAAAGACAGTGAAACAGAGTATTCATATTGGCAATGATGTTTATTGAGCTCATTGCCTTCAAAGAGGAAAAAATTTGTAGTAATACATCAAGACAATAGGAATAAGGTAATATTTGTCACAAATATATTCTGTTGAGAAAGATGCTGCATGAAATTTATATTTTCATTTGTTTGCTTTCCTTTAAAAGGGAAATGAAAATACATGTATTCATCAGCTTGTGGGGATATGGCTGCTACTGTGGCTTGAAATACTTAGTATCTTGTAAACTAGTAACACATGCCAAAGAGAAAGGAACTGCATTCCTGAACCTTATCATGTGAATTTCAGGCAATTATGTTGGAAATAAGTAGTATGTTAAGCCCAAGAGTGTGAGCATATAATATGATGGCACCTGACTCTGAGTCATAGTAATGTGGCTACTGAAGAGCTGCTAAGTTTGAAGGACAGGTGTGCATCCATACTCTTGCCAAGGTTACAGATGTAGTATGTAATGATGTCCCTCTCATACAGAACAGAATAGGAGAAAATGCAGTAAACCATCACATGGCCAGTATGTAGTACAATACAATGCATTTAGCAGTTTTTGTAATCAGAAATTACTCCATTACAATGCAACATGCATGGAATATCCCCTGTTCGTGCAGTTCATGGTTAGACTATTTATAATGGACATTTTAGATGACATAAAAATGTGTCAGTGATATTCTTTGTGAGTGTCTGTGGTTAGTTTCTTAAGGATGAGAGACAGCATAACCTTAAGCATTTTGCAAGTCCAGAAAGGAATGCTGCCCTGACTGGACCTGAAACAGTGTGGCTTTTGAGGAAAGTTTAGTCTAATAGGAAGCACTGAATCACTACTGTTGTGTGTTTGGGAGATGTTAGAAATGTATGAGGTGCATCTACACATTAGTGTTTTAATGTGGATCACAGTTTGCTTTGGGAGTGAGTCTCTTAAGTATCATAATCACCTTTTCTTTCACATCATGGACCAGTCTGAGAGTTCATGCAATGGACTTCTTCTGGATTAATGTCTCTGGGAGAGATAATCCAGAGGGATCTAATGAGCTTTAGGAAATAATGGGCATTTTGTCCATGGGACCAGACTAGAATTGATAGAAGGAGAAGGGAAAGTTGGAATATGTGAAATACAGGCATCAAGCCCATCACAACCTGTTCTCTTGCTCAGTAGATGAGTTTCTGTGGTTCACATGACTTTCTAGGGAGCTGATTCTGGAATGCTTTCTTGGTAGGCAGTGGAGGCAAATGCAGCCTGTGATAAACAGACCACAGCACATGCTGTTGGGAGTCACCCAATGAACCAGTAATCTTATAATTATACAGAATAGTAATGTGGGCTATACTTTTCAGTTATAAAATCAAATCAGCATTCAAGACAACATGCAAATATTTCTGAAATATTGAATACTACAGCATTTTGTGAACCAGTTGTGTTTTTTTCAAACACAAAGTAGGTTGTATATGTCTACATTTATATTGTATTTTGCATAAGTAAGCATTACATTTTTAGAATGCATTTTGTTCTTTTTGGTGTTAATTTCCCAATGTGACACTTCTGTCACATCCTTGAGCCAGCATATACTTTTATTATCTCATTATTTCATATGTATAGCAAATCTATTTTATGACAAGACGGAAGAGGTGCATTAGCATTTTGAAAGGGTGGGGATTTTGAAATAGAGCTTACAAACAAGTAGTTCACAAGCTATCTTTTTCTTCCCATATTAATGGTGTAAGACTAGTTTCTGTTCACTTCAACTGGATTACCTAATCCTGAAAAATGTGTTCAAAATTTGGCCCAAATATACTTTATTTTGAGAGTCAATGTATAACTTGAATATCTTCAAGTTAGTGTCAGTTTATTTAATTCCTCCTGTTGCATGGAGAAGTGAAGTTTATTTCATCTGGATTCTTTTACAGATTGGTAAAAACTTCTGCTAAATAGAATAAGACCTCAGTTGAGATCAGTCTTAGAAGTGGTAAGAATAAAGTCTGTGAAACCACAAGAAGGCAGTCATAACTCACAAGTGTGGCGGAAACACAAGGATTCCTGTGGCTCATTTGTTTTTACAGCTAGTGCTTATCTAGTAGTTTTTCTGTGCATTTGAGAAGACAGTGCTCTAAAAAGAGGAAAGGTGTCCCGTACTTATGGATGCAAATTTAATCCAAGCAATACATAGTCTATTTTCAAAACTACTGATCTTTGCTGTTTCATTGGTAATGGCCTTTGGGTTTTGATGATTGTCTTTCTAGGAACCTGCTAATGATGACAGCCAGAGAACAAATACTGTTGTGTCTCATGACTTAGGTGATGGTTGCTGATTTTACTTAATTTCTTGTTTAATTACTCTGGTCTAATTTTTTTTTTTCTGTTTTTGGTGCATGTGAAGTTGTGGCTTTTAATATTTTGGTCTGTAATAGCAATGAAGGTTGAAGATGACTTCACATGAACTGTTTAGGAAATATCAGTGCAAGGTTTAGGTCAATATAGTTCTATTTGTAGGTGTTCATCTACAAGAGGACCCACCATATCATTGTGATAGGAGCTAGCACATTACAGATGATGGCAATGTCAGCATAAATGTACAAGAAAACCTGACTAAGACTTTCTAAAACTTTTTTGTGATACCTATTTTCTGGTGTTAAATCCAGATGTTTAAAATTAGATGGCAGTGTGAGTCACGCTGTGACCCATGATCATTTAATTTTGGTTTATATTTGTAAACTGCAGTTATTTCAGAGAATGAATTTTTAGGCTCATCAGTTTTGTAAGTATTTCTTACATTCAATCATCTCTTTAACTTAATTAATTTGGGTTAACCAGTAACCAGCATTGACTTTTCTACAGTTTAAACATCTGTAGTATAGAAATGGCTTACTCTAAAGGGGTTGTACATTTGATTTAGTTGTGAGGAATCACAGTGGTTACTTAGAGTAACAGAATAATTTCAGGTGTTTGTTTGAAAATGTGTTCTTGCCTTCACCACTTTTTTCAGGATACTGTTGCTCAATGTGTGTGGTTTTTTTTTGAGTTGTATTTAGTTATAAGATGGCAGAGGAAATATATGAACATAGTTAAGCTTAATGCTGAATTTCTACATGTGTTTATATAACACAGTCATAAAGTTATCGATAGTAATATATTAAACAGTGTGACTAATATGTGCTGAGTGCTGTTTGTTCTCTTACCGGGCACGATGCAACACTTACCTCTTCTCACATTAGAGTTCTATGCAGCATTTTTCTGTTGCTGTTTTTGTTTTGTTCTGGTAGGTTTTATATGCTTTGTTGTTTTGTCTGGTTTGGATGATCTTTATTTGGTTTTGGTGTTGAAATTTTGCTTTATGCTTTTGCTAGCTAGACTAAAGTCTAAGGACGTTACATATACATAAGGAATAAATGAAGATGTTATTATAGACCTTAAAGCACAGTCTTGTGCTGTCAGTCCCAGCACGGGCTGGCTCCCGGGGCATGGAACGCCAGGGACTGGGGATGACCTCATTGCAGGCTATAGCCTCTCCAAGGGGAGCGGCCCCAAAGGGGCTGGCACGGGGTGGGCAGAGCTGGGTGATGGTAACAGGGTCATCAATGGCCCCAGGCACGACAAAAGATGAGCCAGGGTCAGGGAATGCCAGGGGCAGCTGTGGGATGGGTGGGTTCATGATGTTCTGGGAGAACTGGCTGAAGGTCAGGGCGCAAAGGGTTTTAGTGAATGGGGCCACATCTGGCTGGTGTCTGGTCATCACTGGTGTTCCTCAGAGTTTTAGAGCCAGCTCTGTTCAATACATTTATCAGTGCTCTGGATGCAGCAGGTGAATGCACCATTAGTGCAAGTTTGCTGATGATACCAAACTGGGAGGTGGTGGTGACTCTTTTGAGTGATAAGAGACCTTGCATAGGGATCTAGATAGGTTAGAGCATTGGGCAATGTTTAATGGGATGAAATTTAACAAGTAAAAAATGTTGGATTCTGCATAATGCTGTGGACAAGTACAAACTACAGTGGAGCAGCTGGAGAGCAGTCCTGCAGAAAAGGATTTGGGGTGATGGTCAGCATCAGGCTGAATAGGAATCAGCGCTGTGCCAAAGCAGCCGAGAGGGCAAATCACATCCTGAAATGCATCAAACACAGAACCACCAGCTACTCAAAATGGTGATTATCCTGCTGTATTCAGTGTTGGTGCAGCCTCACCTGCAGTGCTGTGTAGTTTAATACGGATGTGAAAGTCCTTGGATGCATCCAGAGGAGGGCAACAAATCTGGTGACAGGGCTAGAAGGCATGTCCTGAGAGGGGCAGCTGAGGACTTAAGGCTTGCCTGGTTTGGATAGAAGGAGGCTGAGGGGTGACCTCATTGCTCTGTATCTGAAAAGGGGCAGTGGAGAGGAAGGTGCTGATCTCTTCTTCCTGGGATCTGCTTACAGGACAGATGGCAATGGCTCAAATCTACACAGTAACATTCAATTTATTGTTTGTTGATGCTTACTTTTTTCAGTTTCATTCTTTACTAGAACCATTATAAAGCAAGAGAAATCCCTTACTAAGGAATTTTTCCTTAAAATATAATGTACAATGAAATCAGAACATATAAACATATATAAAGAACAAAATGTACTCATTTCAGTTGTTTGTATTTCCTTCCTTTCTTTCCTGAATGGAAGCCGAGGAACCAGAATATTACTGCTATTTTGTTGTATTTTATGGATGTTTTCATCTCATACTGTTTTTCTTCTATTCATGGCTTCTCCAGTGGATGGTCTTCAAACTTGACATACATTGGATAAGCATGTATTAGAAACAATGCTAAAAATATGCTTGCAGAAGTTGTCCTTGAAAAAGCCAGTCTTGTTTCTGAGGTGAACCTCAGCAAAGAACTTTATAACCTTGCTCCTTCACCACCTCTAGCTCCATGTTTCTCCTGTTCATTTCTACAGAGTGGTTTGGTTTCAGTGGCCAAGTTTTAGTCTTCACTCTAGCCTGTTGCTAAGAGTCATCTCAAAGTGCATAAGGGCTTAAATTTGCTTTAACTTGGTGAAAGACTTCTGGGGCAGGTGTTCATGGTGTTGTACAACAGGGTATCCTCTTTTCATTTTCCTGCCTTATTTTCTAAGAAAAATGTGTTCCAGTTATTTATATATAAAAGGATAACTAAATACCAGAGCCCAGGAGAGGTGGTACTGTGGTTCCCCTGCAAATACATTTACTGCAAGTTTGTATTTAATCTTGACAGAAGGACTTTGAGAAATAAATTTTTCTTTGACATTTCCTATCTGTTGGGTTTGATATCTCTCCCCACTAAGTGTACAGAATTCCTAAGTGCATACTTTGTATTTGGGAGCTGGGAAGACTACTTTGAATTTGTTGATTCCATTTTGCACCTTAGTTCTGCACTTCAGAGTTGGGCCTGGGGACACACAACACTGCCATAGATAAGTCCCTGTATTAATTTGTGTCACAGTGAGCATGCAGTGGGGAAATGCATGTCAAACACAAGTTATATTTTGCTGTTACTTTTAATTTCATGGTGCTGAGATTTTTGAAAGGTTAAGGAAAATGTATACTGGGAGCCTGTCCTTTTAAATTCATCATTGCAGCAGTTATTGATTCGTCTACTCAAATGTTCTGTTTTACTTTAGCGGTTACTGTTATTTGTAAGGTTTATTTCTATGCTTTTTTTTGTCATTTTAAAAGAATCAGTGAGGTTGTCAGGAGAGGCCACTTCTGAGAGAGAGTAGTTTCACACAAATGTGGATTGAAGATTGGGCAGGGGAGAAGAGACTTCCAAAACGGGTAATAGGTATACAGCTACTGTCACAGCAGATTAAGTGGTTAGTTAATTTTCATAGCTCATCTCTGGCTTTTCAAAAGAAGTGTTGTATCTCCTAACGTAATTATGGACAGAGATGCAAATTAGGTAATTTTATACTGTTTTCTTTTTGCCGTTGCTCCGATTAAAGACCAGTTTGTACTTGCTTGTGAATGTTATTAGCTTTTTCCCCTCTCATGGGGCCCACTGTAGATAGAGGAAGATTGATTTTTCTTGCTTCTCTACATGTATGTTTTTCCTTACAAGAGATGCTGCACAGCTTTCCTTTTTTCAAGGCACCGAATATAGATGTTTGTCTTAACTGTTTAGAACCAAGGGCATTTTTGGTTTACCAGAGGAAAGAAAGTGTGCACATATACTTGCTGAAACAAGGCCTATTAAGAGTAATTGGATATGTCAATTTAACAGTGTCATTGAAAATACTAGTGGCATATATTTTCTTTAACAATTTGAATGATAGGTCTTGCAATAGTTATCTATTGTTTTGTTTTAGTTTTTTTCCCCCTCCTGTTTTTGCTTTTATAAGCTCTTGTTCTTGTACATGTCAGACAACCCTGGTCTTTGAAGGTCTAATTTTCACAGTTTGTCTACAGTTTCCTTCCTGTCAGATTGAGTGTGTGGGGCTCAGGTGGTGACCTGAGTTCCTCTAATCCATCTCCTATATGCTGTTGGAGACTGCTTTAGTCTCCTCCACCTGACATCTTTCATATGATGTGTCAGGCCTGGGAAGATGGGATACTTGGAGTTTGCCCTGTTGAGTGCAGTTTGCTCTTTTCAGTATGCAGGTTAAGATGCTTCAAGGTTGCCCTGAAGATATCCTGTGCAAGGCTTATAGATGGGTAGGAACAGTGGTATTTAACTCTTCCTTGAGGCCATTTCTGCACCACAGATTAAAGCCACCACTAAAGACTAAGTCAAAACTCTCACTGGTATAAGTCAGCATTGGGTTTGAAGAAAAACAGGCATGAGGGAATTGAGAATGGAATATGGGAGCATGTAAAATAAAGCACAAATTTCTGATTGTTTGAAATTGTGGTTTCAGCCAGGTACACTGGCATGAGTAGTGATCACAGCTGAATGTTTGTGATTAATCACGTGTTAGGATGCAGAGTGGAGGAGAGCCTTCATTTAGCATTTGTGCTTGCTCTGATACCTTGCTGTTCCAAGGAAGCCTGGAGAATTTGCTTTTCCTTATCAATGAAAGATCATTCACATCATGTTTGTATGAAGTTGAAGTTGCTAAACAACATTTTTACTTTTTGATAGACTTTGTTTTTAACTCAAGTGCTAATAGTTTTCAGTAGAGAAATTGAAACAGTTGTAGATGTTGAAATTATCAAGTAGGGGAGCCACACATCTGGTCATTTGTGGCTTTATTGTCTCAAGTAACAGATATAATTTAAAAACAGGGGTGCTTTTTCTAGTTCAGTGGAAAGTAGAAGCATAACTGAAACAAAGTGGTGAGCTGCTACTAATCTGTTATTGCAATCAGCTACTTCTGTCACATTTTATATGAAGAGGAAAGGGGGATAAATTGAAAGTAACACGTAAAATACTGTTTTAACATTGCTGCTAGCTAGATTTGTAAATGGAAGTAATAAATCCTCATACAGCATTGAGAGTAATACTAAGGAATTCCCACTAGCTTATGTTATTTACAGCAGTTCTAAAGTTTTATTTCTTTTATTTATGTCTCTTTTCAAAGGAGTTGGACCTGACATGGTGCTCATATTTAGCTAATCTTAGGCTAGCAAATCTCAGTTTTAGCTACATTTTACAGTAATGACAGATTAAAATGGTATTATAAAATCGAGTAGTGATTGCATTTTAATCTGCTGGAAGATAAAATAAGTTTTCATAAAATATTGGAATTAAATTGTATGAACTGATTGTTTTAAAATGTTCCTAAATAACTGCAAAGAAGTGGAAAGGAGTCAAAAAGAGTGGATATCTCTTTATATTTATTATCCCCATAGCTTCTTTGGTAATACAGGAGCAGAAGTTTTTAACATTACAGCTCATATGAAAAATAAGACGTATATAAATTTTCTGAAGTTCAGATTAAGAGTTATGGTGAAAGCCAAACGATTCTGTGATTCTGACTATGGAGATGGTTGAAGTCACATACTTAGGAAATGGTTGAAGTCGGAAGGGATCTTTGAAGGTAATCTAGTTCACCCCTCCCTGCCCTGGGATCTTCCATGAGATCCTGCTGGTCACTGAACAGTTCCAGGGATGGGGCATCCATCACTTCTCTGGGCAACCTGTTTCAGTATTTCACCACCATTATCATAAAAAGTTTCTTCCCTAGATCCCGTCTAAATCTACCCTCTCTCAGTTTTCATCTGTGCCCTTTTTTCTGTCACTACAGGTCTCGATCTCTCTGTCTTTCATGAAAGCCCCCTTTATATAATGAAAGGCTGAAATAAGGTCTCTCTGGAGAGTTCTCTTCTCCAGGCTGAACCCCAAGTGTCTCAGCCTTTACTGAAAGGTGCTCTGGTCCTCAGATCATTTTCGTGGCCCTCCCCTGGATCCACTCCAACAGGTCCTTGACTTTCTTGTCCTGGATCCCAGAACTGCATGCAGTTCTCCATGTGTGGCTCGTGAGAGCAAATTAAAGGAGGATAGTCTCTTCCCTTGACCTGCTGGTCACATCATGGAAGCTTGTGTGAACATGTGACTACACACTTGTATGAAGACATGCACAAACATGGTCTTTTTAAACATTCAGGAAGAGAGATCCAGCTTCAAAGTATAGGCTTCATAGCTGTGGTAGCAAATCACTGTATTCAAGCTTACAAAGTTTGCTGAGATCAGAACACAATGCTGCAGTTTTGAAAAACTATTGTGGTTGTCTCTGTTACAGTGATTCTAATGTATCTTTTCTCCTTCTGAATTGACACAATAATTTTTACTTTATCTGTGTGAGTTTTATACATAAAAAGGTATGTATTGTTGTGGTTAAGAGCCAGCTGGCAACTGAGCGTGACCTGTGCTCACTCAGTTGATCCATGGGTGGGACTGGGGAGAGAATCTGAACAGCAAAGGTAGAAAAACCTCATGGATTGAGATAAAGACCATTTAATAGGTAAAGCAAGTCATGCACACAAGCAAAGCAAAGAATTATTTCACTGTTTCCCATGGGGAAGCAGATGTTCAGCCATCCCCTTTGTCATGCATAGTGGTGACTTGGGAGGACAAATGCCATCACTCCAAATATCCATCCCTTCCTCTTCCTCCCCTCGGCATTATATGTTGAGTGTGATACCATATTTTATGGAGTATCCCTTCGGTCAGTTGGGATCTTGGGATCATCTGTCCCTGCTGTGTCCCCTCCCAGCTCCTTTTGCACCCCCAGCCCTCACTGGTGGGATGGGGTGAGGAGCTGAAAACGCCTTGATGCTGTATGTAGGCAATTGTAAGCACTGCTCAGCATAGCAAAAACATCCCTGTGTTATCAACACTGCTTCCAGCACAAATCCAAAGCATTGACCATACCAGCTACTGTGAAGAAAATTATCCCAGATGAAATCAACATATGTATATTATTCCATTATTTGCATCACTCCTTAATATAAAAATAAAAAAAAAATTAAGAAGAGAGAGAGAAAAAGGTATAGTGCTGCTATATTAGTAATTTGCGTTCTGGTCTACCTGAATTCCTCCTCCTTGGAAACTGATTTCCAGATCTATAATTGGTGCCAACAGTGAAGGTATAATACAGTCACAGTCCCTGCGGGAATACCTTGCCTAAGTCCATGAAAGGATGTCCGTTTACTCCCTCATAGACTCAAAATTGTACTCCAATTCTGACCAGTAAATTTACCAGAATCTTTGTCCATTCTGTTTCCAGAGTATGGACTTACAAATAATGGAAGAAATATGTACATATGATGTCCTAAGTATGTCAGCTTAGGATGTGTTGCAGAGTTTGTAATGCATTTCTCATGTTCAGTCATTTAGATCTTCCTGATGTTGTTTCAGTCTTCCACTATACAGAAAGTATATCATTATTTTGTTTCATCTTTTAACACCACCAATGTGTACTTCTCTTTTCTGAGCTGTGGGGTTTTTTAACCAGAAAATAATGTTTCCAAAATTGACCCTTCAGAAACTTCCCTGGAATAACAGCAAGTTACCTACTGTCCCTGTGCCAGTTTCATACTTACCTTTCTCTTCTCATCAAGTTTTCTTTTCCTTTAGCTTAAATTATTATTTTGCATATTATACTATATTAGTTGTTTTACTGCAGTCTGGATAAATGAGAGCTACTGACGCAGGCTGCAGTTTTGTGTGGATTCCACGCTGTGCCTGGCTGTCAGAGGTGTCCCAGAAGGGACCCTTGACACAGCCGTGGCTGACAGGGATCTGTTACGAAATAACAGAACCTGCGCTGGCTCTCTCGCAGGGAGCAGGCTGCAAACTGATCTGAAATTAGCGTCGATAAAGGCAAGGGACAGAGAGGGGTCCCTCTGCAACTTTAATGTAACCAGGCAGACAAAGAGCCTGGCTGGTGATTCCAGCCCCTTTTTGTCTGGGAACCAAAAGAGGCGGGATAGAAGGATTACAACCAATGGAGTTCTATAAATTGTGAAGTGACGGGGGAACATCCAACGGGACAAACTCAGGGGAGGGTTCTATTTGAATGAACAAATGAAGGATCGAACTTAACAGAACTTCCCAGATATCATACATATTCCATACGGGATATGTATAAACATAAGGGTATACATAAAACTGGGTGGGGGAACCCTGAACCTATGCAAAAACGGTTCCTAGGGAGGCACGGGAACTTGCAGCAACCGGGACGCTAGGCTGCAGAGCCTTGGGTACCGCTCATCCACCAGGAATTTGCCCGTGTTGGGGCTGCAGCCACAGCCACATGCACAGCAACAAGCTGTAGTGTTTCCTTATCTGGGAAATGCACTTTATTATCAAAAATATAAAATAAAACAGGCACAGGTGACTTTTGGGAAACTCATATTGCATTTACTTGAATTTTCCATTTACTTAAAGGTTGCTCATTATCTTTGTTCGACAATTTATTTTAAGTATTGTGCAATATTGAAATGGAACTAATGGACTTTCTTTCCATGAATCACTACTAATCTATATCAATTTCTTAAATGCAAGTGTTACCTTTTGTCTACTACTTAGCAATTCTAGACAGCAAGTGTTTACAAAGATGGACTAAAAGATGACTTTGGTCAGTTTGCCATCAGACTTGCCTGGTGAAATGCTTTCCTAACTTTTTAATGTTCACTTTACACTTGTGTGAGCCTTTAACTCCACACAAGGGATCAGGTGTCAGTATTGGTACTTATGTTGTGGCACAACATCATTCTCTAAGCAGAACTGGATGGTATATTCCATTTAAATATGTTAGGGTGAACATGTCTAGCCTGAAAGAAATATTAATATTCATGTACATTTTCTTTGTCTTTCAGAACAATGGGTCACTTGCTTGGTGCCAGAATCATAAACAGTGTTCAAAGGTAAGTCCTGTTTTTTCCCCTCTCGTTTATGTTACCTAGCTGCTTTCAGTCTCTTGTCTGTAGATTAAGTTCTTTTCTTCTTAGCCTGCTTTCAGAAGCATCTCTTTATATTTTATTTGGAAACCTCAACCTGTAATAAAATATCAAAAGCTGAAACCAAGTTATTTACTCTTTCAGGACAAAGGAACCATGTTTGAGGATACATATCAAGCATAGTTAAACCAACATAATTCTTTCGTTATGACAAAATTTACACTGGCTAAAACTGGTGTGTCATTGGTGGTTTTTTCACTATTTTTGGTCAGAAGAAAGTAAAACTGTCAATAACTTTAAAATCTTCCTCCAACAGCACCAGGGTATTTCAACATTCAACATTTCATTCAGTTTGCGTATTTAATTTTTATCTTGAACCTGAATTTCCTTGAAAATATTCTTGATACAAATCCCAGTGGCTGTACTGATGCCCCTTTCCCTTTCTAGCACTTTAACCCCAAAGCCTAAAGGGTAGGTGAGCTAATTGTCAGCTGATTCTCCTGTGCAAGAGTCTTTCTATGGTGCCTAGATGGAAGCAGCAATGGTTTGGGAGCTTTAGTGGGTCAAGTGGAATTGCACATTTTTCTCTGACTGTTCATAAACATCATGCATTCATTGGAAATTTTCCTGAAAATGCTTAAGGTAGCATTTGTCCTAAAAACACATTTCTACAGTAATTTAGGCCTTTTAACGTCAATAATTATTCTTTATTCATGAAGGTTGCACTGAAAATGGGATTAAATCTAAGTATCATTGTTCTGTATTGTTTCAATAGTGCAATCTATGTTAAATGCTGTTGCTAACTCTTGATTTTAACACGTTGATTTCTTGGGTACATTTAAAGAATGAGATTACTAGATTCACTGATCTAGCTTCTGTTGACATAAGCGGGATTGGAAATGGGCCAATTTTTTACTGTTCCATTGCAGGTGAATAAAACAAAGTTGATTGCTTTTATCAGTATTAAAATCCAGGGTGTAACAACGTCAATATAAGAAAAGAATGGAACATTTCCTATTAGCTATGCTACGCTGCTAAGGATTTCACTTTTGCAGTGAAATCTTATCATTCTTAAAATTCTTTTTGAAAACCCCAAATTTGCAAAGGATGTATTCAAGATAACTGAATTGCCTTTGCAGGAAAGCATGAGGGCCTTGTTCCACAGTGATCCTGATACAATTTTTAAAAAATTTAATTATGAAGGCTACTGTGGTAAGTAATTGGAAAGGTTTTCCAATGGTTTGTGTCTGCCCAACAAAGAAGGAATAGTACAAGAAAAGTAGTCCAGGTTTTAAAGCAGGGCAGAGGTTTTAGGAATATCTTCCTGAGTCACTGCCAAGTTTATCGAATCCACATAAGGTGTATATAAACTGTAATGAATTTCTTCTTGAAATTGTATCAGTATCTTGAAACCAGTGTAAGACTGCTACAAATTAATATTGTATTGTGTTACAAAACACAATGATAGTTTAAGTTTTAAATTACTTCACGTGCTTTGCAGTCATGTTACCTTATGTTTTTCATTCTTTCTTAGGAATTTGCCTTAAGAAAGCATCTTTGCCATATTTAGGAAATAAATAATTTTAAACTTTGTCAAATTGTTAGCACAGCTGAACTTAAGCAAAATGTTGTCTTTTCAGGATGCCTTTGATTTTCTGTGTTTTGCAATGCAAAGTTAAGCAATTGCTTTAGCTAACTGAAGTTTTCAAAGTGATGCAGGGAATTCAGTTAACCTTTTAAAAATGCAAATTCCTTTCACTGCTTCTCAGCACCTCGGTGGAGGAGGTTTATATGAGTGTGATAGGTAGTGGAGGATTCCACAAGGAATGGTGTGCTGCTCAACCTTACTACAACTAACATGGAAGGCCTTGTTGGCCTTGGATAGAAAGTCTGGGGGCAGCCTTGGCTGCAGTGACTGTGAGATTTTGAAATTCAGTATTGGGCAAGAAGGAAGCGGGGCAGCAAGTAAGATCATACACATGGACTTCAGGAGAGCAAGCTTTAGCCTCTTTGGGGGGGTCTTCTTGGAGGAATCCTATGGGATAAGATCCTGTGGGGAGAGAGGTCCAGAAGAGCTGGTTGATCTTAAAGGATCACTTCTGCAAGGCTCAAGGATGATGCATCCTGGTGGGCAAGAGACATGTGTCGATGAATAAAGAACTCGTGTCATTACTTGAGTGTAAGTCGGAAATAGGAGATGGAAGCAGGGTCAGGCCACTTGGAATGAATACAGAGAGGTTGTCAGAGTGAGTGGAAACGAGGCAAGGAAGGCCAAGACACACCTGGAATTAATGGAACAGGGACTGTGGTAACAGAGGACATGGAGAAGAGTTACTAAATGCCTTCCTTGCATCAGTCGTCACTGACAAGGCCAGCCTTCAGGAATCTCTGAAATTCAGCAAAAGCAAATGCAGAGTCCTGCACCTGGGGAAGAACAACCCTCTGCACCAGTACCAGGTGGGGGCTGACCTGTAAAGCAGCTCTGTGGAGAAGGACCTGGGGGTCCTGGTGGATAACAAGCTGTCCATGAGCCAGCAGTGTGTCCCTGTGGCCAAGAAGGCCAATGGGATCCTGGGGGGCATTAGGAAGAGCATTGCCAGCAGGCCGAGGGAGGTGATCCTGCCCCTCTGCTCAGCCCTGGTGAGGCACATCTGGAGTGCTATGTCCAGTTCTGGGCTCCTCAGGACAAGGGAGACATGGAGTTCCTGGAGTGGGTCCAGTGGAGGGTGACAAAGATAATTAAGGGACAGGAGCTCCTATGGGGAAAGGCTGAGGAAGCTGGGATTGTTCAGCCTTGAGAAACAGATGAGGTTCCCTCTCAGCTGTCTATCTGAAGGAAGGGTGTCGAGAGGATGGACCTCAGTGGTGCCAAGGACAAGAGGCAGTGGGCAGAAACTGATGCACAGGAAGTTCCACATGAACATGAGGAATAACTTCTTTCCTGTGTGGATGACTGAGCAGTGGAACAGGTTGTCCAGAGAGGTTGTGGTGTCTCCCTCACTGAAGATATTTAATAACCATCTGGACTCAATCCTGTGCAATGTGCTCTGGGATGACCCTGCTGGAGCAGGGAGGTTGGACCAGGTGACCCACTGTGGTCCCAGCCTTACCCGTTCTGTGAATCTGTTCAGTATCTCAGATGGCTGTGAGCAGCAAAATAGGCAGCAATGATTTTACATTAAATTTAATTTAGTAAGATCTCTGCAGAAGTCTATTTTACAAGAAGCAGCACAAGATGAAGCACTATTTTGACATGTGTAAGTTCAATATGTTAAAATACGTCATTATAATTAGGACAACTGTAGGATTATTAAATAAATTGTCATTTTTGGTTGAAGTAGTTTGTAATTCACTGCCGTTATGCACTCCTTCTTGTTTACTGGCACAGCACTGAAACAGACTGAGGGCTTCCTTTTTTCGATTCTTGTCTGTTGCCTGGTTGGCTTCCACTGTTGAGATAAAACTGGCATTGTGGTTGATGAAGTTTGTGAACTTCTTTGGAAAAAGATTTGGAACGAAAATATTGTTGTCTAACTTCATTCACAGATCCATTATTTTGTTTGAACTTACACTTACTGAGTTGCAGGTGATTCCTTTCTACGGGGACAGAGGACCCAGTATGCCAGCTGGGCCCAGCCCATAGAAAGGTTTGCTGCCTTCCTGGGGCCTGGGTACGAATGTCATCCGGAAACTTCCTGATCTGGAGCAGTCCTGAGACTACTACTCATTACTGATTTTCCATGTAGGGGATGATGAAGTGGCAACATGTAGTCTGAGGACAATCAAAAGGGACTTCAGGGCCTTGGGATGTTTGGTAAGGGAATCTGAGGCACAAGTTATGATTTCCTTTAAACTTCCAGTTGAAGGCAGCAACTTGGAAGAAACTGATGGGCTGAGTCTATTAATACATGGCTCTGTGGCTGGTATCATCACCAAAATTTTGGGTTTTTTGACAATGGAATGGTCTATGCAGCACCAGGCATGCTTGTAGCAGTAAGGACTCACCTTTCTCAGGGAGGAGAGTCCCTGCTTGGAAACTAGAGGGGCCCATTGACAGAACTTGAAGCTAATTGTGACAGGGGAGGGGGACAATATCAAGTTCGTGCCTGGCAAGCTGTGGGATGAGAAGCAAAGTTTAGAGGGACAGCGTGCTAGTGAGGACCCTCTCTTAGTGACTCTGAAATGTGCTGGCCACACTGGAACACGCTTGCAGTCTTACAGAGACAAGCCAAGGACTCCTGATGTAACAGAAACCAACAGGGAAACACCAGAGAATTATCTCAAAGGAATTAAGGGCTGTTCCTTTAGGAAGGCAACATGGCTGACAGGCCACCTGAGGTGCCGTTACATCAGTGCATGCAGCGTGGGCAGCAAACAGGAGGAGTTAGAAGCCACCGTGCTGCTAGAAAACTTCCCTGTTGCTGTTTCAGGACAAGTGAAATGGATTCAAACTGTGTTTGTGTAGAAGTATTTCACATATACTCTTCAGCCCTCCACGTTCCCAGAAGCCACATAAATGTTTCCAACTAGCATTGATGCCCTCATTAGGATTGCTACTACATGGTGTAGAATTGTTCGTGTACTGAAGTTCCATTCAGATTTGGTATAGGTAATGAAAGTTAAAATATAGCATTTACTTTTTTTTACTTTACCAGTAGATTGCTGGCAGCCTGTCAGACTTTTTGAGTAAACTGCATAACCACTGTTATGGTGGACTCATAAACAACAGCATGAGGAAGTAGAACTGCAATGTGGAGAGACTGTGAAAAAGAAAATGAGCTGGATTGGGCTGGGCTCAGTATTTCTTAACGCAGTTGTTGGACCAGCACCTGAATCTCAGTCAGCTCTACTCATTCCTAGACACCACACGGATCAAAAGCTTATCTGGGGAGAGAACCAGACAAACAGACACTCCCTTTTTTTTTTCCACATACATGACTACAGAAAACCCCAGTTCCTGTTGCCAGCAGCTGGTTCAGCAGAGGAATTGAAAATAGAACCTCTGCAGAGTGTTTCGTCTGGTTGAGGAAAGACAATTAAAGCTGGAAACTGATGGATCTAGTTTTCTTACCCAAGCTGGCCTAAAGTCTTCCATCACAGCAAAGTGTTTGCAAAATATTGCAAAAAATATATTCATGCCAGTCATCTTCAGACTGTCTTTAAATAATATTTTGACATGGGTTGTGCCTGTAGACAGGCAAATAAAACCTTCTTCCGACTTATTCCTCCTTCTCCCCTCCAACTAATTATATTTGTTATGATATATCAAATTTGAGTTATTTAAGTGATTATTTTAAAGCATTATGAGGTAGAGGTTATATACAGGATGAAGTAGTGTCTGTAATGTATAGATTTCATCTAAAACATAATTCAACTTTTTTCCAACACAGGTAGTCAGTCAGCTTTGCTACATTGTATGTACATAACTCATTAATACTGCATCAGTTCTCTCTAAACAGAAACATATAGAAAAAAATTAGTCTTTTTTATTTTTGGATGAAATGGCAGCTGCTAGGGAGGGAAGAGTGGAATAGGTCAGTTTTTAAAACAGTCTCGGTTGAACATGCAGTATCTAAACCAGAAGGTCTAGTGCTGCTGTTGAAAAATATTCATTCACACTTTTTGATAGTGATTTGTTTATAATTTGTTAAAATGATAGATCACAGAATATTTTTTCTTTTTTTAAAGAGAGATTTAGTAATTAAATGTCACATAATAAAATCTGTCTGGATTCTAGCTCTTTCTGCAAGCATAATTCTCAGTGACATTACTGAGAAGTTCTGAGGGTTAGGTGTTCAGTGTTGAGAGAGGAGAATTTTGCCCAGATGTGGCTGTTATTATGTTTGCATTTTCTGAAGCTAAGCTTACACATTTTTACTTGCAATTCCCAATGTTCATGAGGGTAGAAAATGCTATTATGGTTTTTATTGTATGTATAGATGTTGTTATCTGGCAGTTTCCTTATGTTGCTTCTAAAACTGAGATGTGATTTACTTTGTGGTTTCAGGAGAAAAACAGAAGACATTTACACTTTTTCATGACTGTATTTTTTTTATGTATCTCTGACTGCACACAGGTGAAGAGTTGGTTTCATGTTTTATGTTTACTTTGACCAATAACTTTCCCTTTATGTAATCCACTTAGAATCATAGACTAGTTTGGGTTGGAAGGGACCGTTGAAGGTCATCTAGTTTAATCCCTCTGCAATGACCCAGTGAAGGGTCATCTTCAACTGGATCAGGTTGCTCAGAGTCCCATCCAACCTGGCCTTGAATGTTTCCAGGGATGGGGCATCTCCCAACACCCTTGGCAACCTGTTCCAGTGTTTCACCACCTTCATCGAAAAAGATGTCTTCCTTATATCTAGTCTAAATTTACCCTCTTTTGATTTAAAACTGTTACTCCTTATTCTATTTCAACAGACACTGCTAAAAATTCAGTTTGCATCTTTCTAATAAGCCCTTCTTAAGTACTGAAGGGTTGCAATAAGGTCTTCCCAGAGTCCTCACTTCTCTTGAAGGCTGAACAACTTCAACTCTCAGAGCTCTTCCTCATGGAAGAGGTGCTTCTCCCATTTGATCATTTTTGTGGCCCACCTCTGGACCAGCTCTAACATATATTTCCTGTGCTGAGGACCCCAGAGCTGGATGCAGCTCTCCAGGTGGAGCAGAGTAGAGGGACAGAATCACCTCCCTCAGTCTGTTGATCACACTGCATTTGATGCAGCCCAGGACGCAGTTAGTGCAAGCGTACGCTGTGGGCTCGTATGCAGCTTTTCATCCACCAGTACCCTTAAGTTCTTCTCCACAGGGAAGCTCTCAATCCCTTCATGCTCCCGCCTGTATTGATACAGAGGATTGTTTCTCCTAGGTGCAGCACTTTGCACTGGGTCTTGTTGATCCTCATAAATTTCCCATGGGCCCACTTTTTGAGCTTGTCCAATTCCCTTTGGATGGCATCCTGTCCTTCAAGCATATCAGTCACAGCACACAGCTTGGTGTCATCTGCAGAAGGTCTTCCTTAGGGCCCTCTCAGTCCTGCTATGCCACTGATGACAATAATAAGCAGTATTGATGCCCGGGGGTCTAATGACCTCTAGGAAACACCACCCTCTGGATGAGACAATCAGTCTCTCTTCTACAAGGGTCCCCCTATCAAATCAATCTCTCTAATTTAGAGAGAGGGATGTTGTGAGAGACCCTGTTAAAGGCCTGGTTAAGCCAAGGCATGCTGTGTTTCTCAAATCACCTCCCTGTCCTCCATGTGCCTTAGCATACCTTCTAGAAGGATCTGTCCCATGATTTCCCAGGCACTGAGATGACCTGTCAACTGAGGCTGACAGGTTAGTAGTTCCCACAGTCCTTCTTTCTACCATTTTCAAAAATGGGTGCAGTATTTCCCTTTTTCCAGTCACTTGGGTCTTCACGTGTCTGCTATGACTTTTCAAATATTATGGCAACTACATCAGCCAATTCCTTTAGGTCTCTGGGATACATCTCATCAGGTCCCATAGACTATGTATGTTCAGGTTCCTCAGGTGGTCATGAGCCTGATCTTTAGTTAAAGCTGGAGTGACTTTGCTCCTCCAGTCCATCTCTTGCAGCCCATCCACTCAGGAAGTGTGGGGAAAAAAGGTTGCCTTTGAAGTCTTTAAGGAAAAATGTTGAGTACCTCAGCCTTCTCCCTAACCTTATTTGTCCAAGTCCTTATACTATTGCCAGGATAGGTGTCCGTGCTTCCACTGCCTATGCATTTCCTTCTTGNTCTAATTTAGAGAGAGGGATGTTGTGAGAGACCCTGTTAAAGGCCTGGTTAAGCCAAGGCATGCTGTGTTTCTCAAATCACCTCCCTGTCCTCCATGTGCCTTAGCATACCTTCTAGAAGGATCTGTCCCATGATTTCCCAGGCACTGAGATGACCTGTCAACTGAGGCTGACAGGTTAGTAGTTCCCACAGTCCTTCTTTCTACCATTTTCAAAAATGGGTGCAGTATTTCCCTTTTTCCAGTAACTTGGGTCTTCACGTGTCTGCTATGACTTTTCAAATATTATGGCAACTACATCAGCCAATTCCTTTAGGTCTCTGGGATACATCTCATCAGGTCCCATAGACTATGTATGTTCAGGTTCCTCAGGTGGTCATGAGCCTGATCTTTAGTTAAAGCTGGAGTGACTTTGCTCCTCCAGTCCATCTCTTGCAGCCCATCCACTCAGGAAGTGTGGGGAAAAAAGGTTGCCTTTGAAGTCTTTAAGGAAAAATGTTGAGTACCTCAGCCTTCTCCCTAACCTTATTTGTCCAAGTCCTTATACTATTGCCAGGATAGGTGTCCGTGCTTCCACTGCCTATGCATTTCCTTCTTGCCCTTTAGCTTGACCAGGAGGTCTCCACTCATCTCTGCAGGTCTCTTGCCTTCCTTTCTTGATTTCTTACACTTGGGGATTGAGAGTTCTTGTGCTTTATGGAACATGTCCTTAAAGATCTGCTAGCTCTTTTCTGGTCTTTTCTCCTTTAGAGCAGTTTCCCAGGGGGTCCTGTTAACTAACTTCTTGAAGAACTGGAAGTTTACTTTCCTAATATTTAGGGTCCTGACTTTATTCTTTACCTGACCCATATCCCTCAGGACTGCAAACTTCACTAGTGCATGCACACTGCATCCCAGGCTGCCTTCAACCTTAATATCACTGATTAACTCACTTGGATTAAAGCATTACAATAACCATTAAATTTGCTAGTCAATCTTTCCCTAATCACTCTATGTGGATTTAAGAACTACTTGGTTGGTGAAAAGCTATCAAAACCTGGCCTAGGAAGATAGTCTGCAAGGCTGACTCAGGTACTTCAAGGGTAACAACTTTGCACTGGAAGTTTGCTCTTTTTGTAAATGGCAATAAACTGTTTTATGTTGAGCTTTGAATTCCTTCACTGACTTAACCTTTGCTGTTGGATTTAACTTTCACATCTTTACATAATTCCTGGGCTGGTTTTTTTTGCCTCTCCTTAACTTACCCCCTGAAAATTTTTATGTGGTATTTTGTCTCTTTCTCTCCACTAGTGTCACTATTTTATATGCCCATCTATCTGTTTCTTAAAAATTTATCAGAAAATCAGTGAATTGTTGAAGTTGGAAGGAAAACCCTCTTAGATCTTCTAATGCAGGGTCAGCTAGAGGAGGTTGTCCAGGACCACATCCTGTTGGATTTTGAGTATCTCCACACGTAAAGACCACAATCTCTCTCAGCAGCCTATTTCAGTGTTTGACTACTTGCACAGTAAAAGAGTTTCTGTATTTCTTGTTTTTGATTTGTGCCCATGGCCTCTTGTTTAGTCCATAGGCATGACTGAGAAGAGCCTGGCTGCCTCTTCTTCATTGCAACCCCTCTGGATATTTAAAACCTGAGTAGGATCCCTCAGAACCTTTTCTCCAGGCTCATCAGTCCCAGATATCTGAGCTTCTGTGTATATGGCAGATGCTCCAGTCCCTTAATGGTATTCTTGGCCCAGTGTATTCTTTTCTACTTATGTTTTCTAAGCCCCAAATGACTCCTGCCTACTGCCATTTGCAAAGCTCCTGTCCTTAAAATCCGACTGCCTCCTTCTGTCTTACTCGCAGCCATTCTTGCTAAACTATGTGTAAATGCACAGCTTTTGCTGTTCCTGCTCCATTTTTCCGGTTTGATTTTACAGTGTGAGCTCCACAGTTCCAAGGCTGTTCTTCTCAAGTTCTTGGAAGTGCTGAGCATATAACAGGTGCTTCCCTGTAAAAA